>JAQMYJ010000005.1:29269406-29282439 GCA_030014305.1 Clarias laeviceps
TAATCTGCTGATCTTTAATGTAATCAGTGATATTATTATTATTATTATTATTATTTCAGGTTGAAGTCCACGTACATAACTGTCTGTCTGTCTCTCTGTACAGCAGAATCTCTGTCTAACTTATTAATACACAGAAATCACATTCTGTAAGGTTTAGTATTTACGCCTTGTTTACACTAAGTTGTCCTTCTTTTATCATCAGACTAAATTAGATTATTAAATCTGGCACATGACTGTTCATAACATCACTTTTACTCAACATTTTGATTTTAGCGCGTAACACCGGGCTCTCAGTCTGGGTATTTTACATGCATTCACCTCAGACTGCTGCGGATACGTTTGCTCTAATGACCCGAGGTTTTATCTCATAGTGGCGCTTTACATTACTGCTTCTATTAGCAGCACAGTTTCCGAACACATGAGACAAACTGTTTTTAAACTTCCCGCAGGAAGAATAAACATACATCGATCTGTCCATTCATCTTTGAAGGTTTAGTTTTCAAAAGTTACACACCTTTTTTCGGAGTAAGCCATGCTTTGCCGCGCTTGTGTTTGTGTCTCCTGGGGATTTGGGCACCTTGTAGATGCATCGAGGTCGTTTCTGTGTCTTCCACATACTCTGTGTATTTGTGATTGGCTCTGTTGAGTGATGCGTATAGCCACGTCCACCTCGAGGGAAAAAGCGCTATATTTTTCCAAAAAAGCGGCAGATGTTGTGATTGAATCTGGCACAAAACTGCTCATAACGTCCCTTCTACTCAATATTTTGATTTCATGTTTGGCGCAGGTTTAACTTCAGGCAAATAAACCAAAGGACAGGCAAAGTTACATTAAATTCTGTCTAGCCAGTTTTGTGTGATGCTGTGACAAAAATCAGCTGGACAGACAGACAGATATTGGTTTCTGGTCCTCCAATGTATGAAACTTAAAGATGTCATTGAAAGAGCGAGTTCTGACCCAATGTACAGACAAAACCGTATTTATTTAACTTTTTTTTTTTTTTAACTATTTAAGATAGTTAGATTTTCTGTATGTAGAATGAATCCACAGACACAGACTTGGTCTCAAACCTGGAACTTAGGAATAATGCCTTATGTACACAGAACATGTACTTTAATATTTATTTTGGACCAAGTAATCTTCCCTGCATGCCCTTTTACCTGTACTCCTTTACCCCCACCTGACTGAACCTGGCTCAGATTACGATATCATTTTCACACATTCGGCCCATGGTCTTACAGCATGTCATACTGTCATGTTAAGTGGCTGTTTTTTTTTTTTTTTTCCTTTTGCGTAACGGGTCCCTTAAACATTGCCCACTTTCAGTGCCACATCCTTTTTCCTGAAGACCCCCAAGACCCTTCTGAAACATAAGAGCTTTTAGCCAGCCTGCGCTAATGTGTGGAATAATAGCTACTCCCTGAATCTTGATGGCCCCTCAAAAAGCTGTCTGAATTTGTACACGAGAGCACCTACGGCAGAATATTATCCTTCTTTTTCTATCTATTCTTGTGCACTTCCATATCTAATCTTATCTTATTATATCTCTCCCCTCCTATTATCTTTCCCTCATGTAACCTTTCTGTCATATCATTAGTGAGGTGGAAGATAATATCTCCTCACAGATATGATGGAATACTACGAACGGAGCATAATATTACAATTATGTTGTGCTTTGCAATTACAGACAATAACACATGAGGTCTCTCAGCAAAGAGCTTTTAAGTGAATTGTTACATCAAGGGTTGACTTACCTTCCCATTATATGTGGTTAGAAAACAAGCTAACATAATGTAAAAGTTACACTTTTAAAGTAGAATAAATCATTCGTCCTTTAAGAGTTTGGGACTTAGTGCTGTGTGTGTGTGTGTGTGTGTGTGTGTGTGTTTGAATTAAGAGATGCATCATTTAACACAGTAAAAATCCACCATGGTGGATAATTGCTTGCATCTATCTTTTACCAAAACATAATTATTAAACAATGGCAGCAATCATCAAGAATTTAAGTGAGTTATTTATTTTAATCATTTGCTACTGTTTTTTTTTGTGTGTGTGTGTGATTTATGATCACATCTTTTATGTAGAGAAATATACACCGATCAGCCGTAACATTAAAACACAAAACATTAAGTCCAGTGTAGTAGGTTCCCTTTGTGCCACTGGGGCGGCGCCGGCTGGCCCGTCGGGCGACATGGCTCCGTAAGACCTCTGGGGCAGTGCTGTGGTCTCTAGCACCTGGACGTTGGCAGCGGATCATTTAGGTTTGCTGTAGTTTGTGCGGTGAGGCCTCCGTGGATCAGACTTGTGCATGCTCGATCGGATTGGAGTCTGGGGAGTTGAACTATTTGTTTTTGCTAATCCACCCTCGTTCTAGTGCTTTTCTATTGTAACCAGCATTGACTTTTTTCAGCAATTTGTGCTGCATTGGCTTTTCCACTGGATCAGGCCAGGCGCGTTGGCCTTTGGTCCCCACAGACATAAAACAACCATGAGTGCCCATGATCCTGTCACCAGTTTACTGTTATGTAATCGATAATCAATGTTATTCTCAAAACCTGGCGGAGATGCTAGTGTTATGGCTGATCGGTTTATTATATGGTGTTAAATGGTCACTGTGTAATATTCAATTAAAAAAAAGAGAAATAACAGTTTTTCCTGCCAACTGCAATTAGACTTTACAATAACTCTGCTCTTTCTAAGAAAAACGTTATCCTTCTTTTACATCATTACAAACAGGGTGTTATACATTCTGTCCTCTGTGTTAATCTGTCAAAATCCCATTAATACACCATAATATACAGTCTCTTATAGTTTTCCACCTGACTGCTCTACTATGATCATGTACTTTCATCTGCATTAACATGGCCAACTTATCCATTATTACTTTTTACTTTGTTAATGCAATTTAATATGTATTTCTTAGATTCCCATGTGACTCCACTATTGTACAGTAAACAGTGGATCATTGGTCTTAGTCTCAGTCTCTGATATGTTTTGTGTTGTTGTTGTTGTCATTGTTGTTGATAATAATTTTTACCCACTTTTCTTATAGTGATTTTTTATTTTAATTTTAACCTAGCTTTTAATATTCTACTACACCTTGTTTCTTGCATCTTGATGCTGTAACATTATAATTTCCCTTTGGGATTAATAAAGTACCTACATACCTGTCTATATATATATCTATCTATCTATCTCTCTTACACTACATAGTGCTGCAAGAATGCATGATAGTATGATGCAGTGAACATATGACATTCAGTACAAAACTGAACAAAAATACTCTATTATACACAGCATTGAAAAACATAATGTGCCTATATAATAGTTCATACAACATTCCAGGGATTTACTGCTCAGGGTGTAAAGTACACTAAAGAAACAGTTGGTCAGTGTTTTCACACTGATGTACCTCATACCAGAAGGCAAATAATTTTAGTGCACACAAAACAAAAAACTTCAGAAATTTTAAAGATCCTCTTAAACCTGATATTTAAAACAAATATACCAACACACAGGCACAAGACAAACTAAATCAGAGTTCTGTTCTATAATTATTTGTGTGTGTTATTCATCTTTATGATACATCGTTTCTTCATGTTATACAACATGTGTACTTCATTTCGATTTGAGAAATAAGATTTTTTTTTAAATGCATTGTACTGCAGGCTGTAAGAGTTGAAGTCACGATCCTGGAAGGTGTATGATATCCTTCTCGTCCATCAAACATATAAACATGGGGTTGAGTGTAGCCATTCAGAGATGGTTTGGTTGTTTCATGTAGACACAAGAACGCCAGGCCAGAGTGAGACAATACATGGGAAAGAAACATTTTAATATGACCGTAAAACATGTTTTCACATTTTCTTAAAATGCACAACAGGATAAGAAATACTGTCAGGACCGGCACCCTTAAAAAAAATAATAAAACAAACAAACAAACCTCTTAATTATAAAATATGTACACACTTATAAGACAATCCTGGCTGAACCATTAAAGATTTCCTCTAGAGGGATAATGAAATAATTCCTAAGGGTTTTACATTTTCTGAGGGTGTAATTATGAGCTTAACTGTAATCAGTAGCACTGATTTGCAAAAACACAGCAAAAGATTTATAATATAGTTTAATGCAAGTAAATATTACAGATGATACATTCATATATGAATAATACATTAATATATAATCATGCATATAATATAATATAATATAATATAATATAATATAATATAATATAATATAATATATGTATTAATTTACTGATTTTAAATATATACTGATTTAAGCCAGATTATTTTCAGAATGAGTGGATTCATTCAAGCCACACAGTGAAGAGAGAGAGAGAGAGAGAGAGAGAGATGGGGGAGAGGGGTAACCGCTGGGGGGGGGAGGGGGAGAGGGGGTAACAGTAGTTATAGAGGCTACAGGTGATAATGTGAGAACTATATTGAAGAAAAGCAGGGGGTTGTTCTGATCCAGATTGACCCCGATGAGACCTGAATCACTTTTCAAATGAAATTACCGAAAGTCTGATCTATTCTCTATTCTCTAGACCTCTCCTTCTCCTTCTCTCTCGCACTGCGCTGGTGTATGTTTGGGGGGAAAGTTGCGAGCGGTTTTTGCTTTTCTGGCCCAAAATGTTGCTCGCCTGCGACCTGACAAAAGACTTAATGACTCTGTTTTCGTGCACGACAAAATCATGGACTCTGGTAGGAAAGGTAGAGCTCTGTTAAATTCTGTTAAACCGTTAAAGAATATGTTTAGTTTTAGCCATTTCATCATCATGTATATTGTTATTATTATTATTATTATTATTATTACAAAAAAATGTTAAAATAAAGATAATAATAATAACGGTGCGTGTGTGTGTGTGTGTGTGTGTAATGGTGCTGTATGACAGACATAGTGATCTGTACGCACTAATAAATATTTTTGCCACTTTGGTGTCATGAATGATGCGTAAAAGTCTCCTTAATGTTGTTCTTCTTTAGACAGTGCGAAGTTAAAATTCGAACCAGGCAACAAAATCTGGGAATTTTATCTTACCATAATAACAATAATACCAATAATAATAATAAGATGATTAACAGGTCTCTTTGCACCTCGTAACGGGTGGTTAATTAATTTATTTTTTTGTAATAAAAATAAAAAAATACCCAATATGTGCGCCCAGCTGAACAATGAGAATATAAATTAAAATATACTACTAAATTATTGTGTTGTCTTTTTGTTATTAGTATTATCATTTTATTATTAGTATTACTTAAATTACCAAAATGCGTAGTGAATCTATTTGAATAAAACATAATCTGATAATGTATACTAAACGCTCACTAACTTTTCCCGTTATATCTGATGTGCAGAAATGCAACAACTCCGTTTCCAAGCCAGAGACATTATAATATTATTATAATACCTAATTTATTAATGTTTTTAGTGACAATAAAAAAAATTATAAAATAAGGTGTAAAGCCGTTTGCAAGCAGATGAACATCTTTTTAAAAATGGTATAAAAAGATGAATTTACCGTCTGAAATTCTTACACTGATGGCTGGAATTTGCGGCTCCGCTCGGCAGTGTAAGAATGCGCAGCGGCTTTTTGCGCCTGCTGAAAATGGATTCATCGTTTAGATGATTTGATCAATTATGTCTTAATTTATGAGCCAAAAAAGTGTCAACCTCGGAAAGTGTGACTCCGAAAGTAGATTATACGGATTATTGTGAGTGAGTTCATAATTATATCGATTTTCAATTACCTGTAAATGAGGCTCCCATCTACAGTAAATATAACCTGTGTATTAAACAGTGCTTAAGCAAATGTGTAGATACCATGTGTAGACTAAGTGATGTTTAAGTTGTTTTAGCGGCATCTTAAAGAATTCAAAAAGTTTCAAAATGTGATCAAGCATTGGTTTCCGGCTGATCAGGGAACAGGTGATTTTAAACAGAAATGAGTGATGGAATAACAGATAATAAAAAAAAACTACTTGAGTTACCCTGTTGTTTTCTTTGGTGCCTTTGTTGTTGATTGGGTTTCTGTCCACAGCGGAGAAGTTGAGTGTTTTGTATTCCTCCGGATCCAGTGCACTGCTCTTATTGGTAGCTGAAGTCGTTGCATCACCATGATCGTGACGTGCCGTCTTCCTGCTTCCTTTATTCGCGTCTTAAAGTCATTCTTGCTGATGTGATGTGAGCCTCGTCCTGCCGGTCGCCGCACAATTTCCAGGTAGAGAGAGGAGCGGCGCACTAGAGCTCTCTCTCTCTCTCTCTCTCTCTCTGTGCGCCCTCACTGTCCTGAGAAATTACTCACATTCGTCCAGGGGCTGAGCAGTCCTATCCATCGTCTGTTATTCTACTTTAAAGAAGCTCAAGGCTTTCTCATCTCCAGAGTAAGTAAACCTATCCGTGCCGTGGTGTAAGTTCCCTGTGCGCTCTCTCTCTCTCTCTCTCGTCCAGTTTAACGACAGCGGATTATTTCTAAGCAGGTGCAGTGAAACCCACAGCTCTATACTATACTGAGGATCTCTGACCGCCTGCGCGGCGCCGTGTCGGTACCGAACCCCTGCGTGTCATTTGTCCATTTCGGCTACTTTTCATTTTTAAAAGCTGTAATACAAAGTAGGAGAAACAACGACGTTCATCACCTCTGTTTTTTTTGTTTTTTTTTATCAGGATTTTCACCATGCTCACCTATTCACGGCTTTAACCACTGGGGTTGGTTGCGCGTATTTTGCGCGTTCATGTTGATATTTTATTTGTAAGGAACGCGCCAGGTTTCGTTTTGGATGGCAGCTTCGCTTTAGTTTGTTAACAGTTTACTTTTCTGACCCCAAAAAAAGCAGTTTTAATCATGGTTTGTTGATGGCGGCTGAGTCATTACGAACGGACCAAAAGTCATCATGTTCATCACGTCGTAAAAAAAAAATCTGTGCTGAATAGTTTGAATAGTTTTCCAGCCCACAAAAATCTTTACAATGGCAAGAATAAAATATAGTGTACATTTGGTCTGTAGGTTTGTCACTCCATGTCATATTTTACGACACTACTTGCCTTATACACTCATGTCGCGGCGCTACAGTCAGCTAGATTGGTGTGTGAGGTCAAGTGATCAAAACTTTCCTTTTACCTTTTTTACTTTTACCTTTTTCACTTAAATTTAGCAGAAGAAGACAGGAGCATATACAGTATGTATCAAGGAGTTGGCCTGGTTAAATATTTATTGTGATTGTTTTAACTAATTTAATTTAAAAATATATATATCAATAAATATATATCATAAATGTTTTATTTTTCGTAAAAATATTTTAAAGTAATGTGAATAGTTTTTTTTTTTTTTTTAAATCAGCCGAACCAGTGCCATACAGTAGATATGTGTCTTATTTTATCTTTAGAAATGTGATGTAAATTTTAAATCTAATTATTTTCCTTCACTGAAAAGTAAATAGAGATAAAACAAAGTGGCCTTTTTTTCCCAGCGTGCTCATAATGTGATACACTGTTTTACCCTACTAGATACAGTTGTTTTTTCATGTTTACATAAAAATGATTGAGTGGTGTATAGTCTGTTATAATGATAACAAAATATAGATAAAAATGATGAGTGATGTCCGTGTTATATAGAAAGAACTTTATTTATGAAATATTTAAATCTTTTCCCTCACCTGTCTCGCAGGGTCCAGCTGGCGAGCTTTTTAAAATGGTGTAACAACGTTTCCAGTGATGCCGGACCATGACAACACGTCCCTCTTAAATAGACAAACCAAGAGAAGAAGAGTTGACATTGGAGTGAAAAGGACTGTACGTACCGTGTCTGTTGCTTTAGCCCATTTACAAGCAAGCAATTTTAGTGCCATGAATCCGCACGGAGCCGAGCAGGATCTTAACTGTTCTGTGGTGCAGCACACAGACAGCGAGAAGACCAATGTGCTTCACAAGTTGCTGAAGCGGGCCAGCTCTTATGAAGACACCTTGGTGAACTTTCCCGGGGCCACCATTATCTCCCAGCTGCTGAAAAACAATTTAACCAAAAATGGGGCAAATGAACCTGACTTCCAGAGCAACGGCCTCTCCAGGACAAGCTCCGAGATCCACCAGGAGGACGCCTGCAGCACCTCATCACGGGGCAGCCCTCAGGAGTGTCTGTCCCCCTTCAGCAGGCCTTCCATGGCACAATTTGACATTGACCGGTTGACAGATGAGCACCTGAGGGCCAAACGTGCCAGAGTGGAGAACATAATCCGTGGGATGAGCCACTCTCCAAATGTCACACACCGTATAGGTGAGACTGAGCGTGATGGGGCTTCCCAACCCCTGAGCCCTCGAGAGAGTTACAGGGAAAACAAACGCAAGCAGAAACTACCCCAGCAGCAGCAGAGTTTCCAGCAACTTATTTCTGCTCGCAAAGAGCAAAAAAACGAGGAACGCCGTCATCTCAAACTACAGCTCGAGGACATGCAAAAACAGCTCCGTCAGCTCCAAGAAAAGTTCTATCAGATTTATGATAGCACTGACTCTGAGAATGATGAAGATGGAAATCTCTCAGAGGACAGCCTGCATTCTGACGGAATGGAGAATCACAACTCTGATTCTGTCACAAACCGCTCAGAAAATGAAATGTCCGACCTGGATCCAGGACATTTCTTGGACCAAGCCCAGTCACTTATTTGTGAGCAAACCATGATGACTGAGGGAGAGAAGCCCAAACGGGACGGTTCTCAAGGAAAAGGCCATAGATCAGTGTCCATGCATGCAGAAGGGAAACAACTAGCAGAAACACTGAAACAGGAACTAAACACCGCCATGACCCAGGTGGTGGACACAGTGGTAAAGGTCTTTGCAAAAACCCCTTATCCACTTCCTCAGGGCTTCCCAACTGTGCAGACACCCTCTGAGCACTTTGTAGTGAATCGCGAGAACCCAAATTTTCACACTACTAACCAGCGTTTACAGTGTTTTGGTGATGTCATTATTCCCAATCCCCTCAATTCATTTAGCAACTTGCGTGTGCCCAACCCAAACGACCAAACAGAGGCCCTGCCTCTAGTGGTGAGAAAGAACTCTGCAGACCAGTCCGGATCTTTACCCGCACCTGCAAACCACCATCCCGGTCTTCACCCATCACCATTAACCTCGACTATGGCCTTCAGTCCTCCATCCTTCCGACATCCTTTTCCTCTTCATATTATGGGTTATCCTTTCCAAAGCCCTCTAGGTGCCCCGAGTGGGCCTTATCCAGGCAAGGACAGGTCTTCTCCTGAGTCTATGGACCTGTCAAGAGAAACTACCAGCCTTCGGACCAAGATGTCATCAAACCATCTCAGCCTCCATCGTCCTATCTCACCAACACATCCAGGAAACCCTGAAGGCCTTTCAATATCTCTCATCAAGTCTGAATGTGGTGACCTCCAAGATATGTCCGATATCTCTCCATATTCCGGAAGTACAATATCCTTTTACAATAATCGACTCAATGTAAGATAATTATTATATTGTGCTTTTGCTTTTGTTTTAGAAATAATTGCTCTACTCGTTTAGTTTTTCAACGAGAAATTATATATAAATATTGCAGGGTGGATTAAAATGATCAAATAACAATTAATCTTAAAGAGTTCCAGTGTAAATTCAAATCCCTTGGTCTAAAAGACATTTTTAAGGCGCTCTCTGTTTAGGGGCTTTTTAAGTGCGCACTGGAGGGCAAAGTGTTGAAAAGCTTTGCCATGACAAACATACCTCCCATCTTCTCTGTTCTCAAATTATCATAGAGAGACTCACAATACCCCACCCCCTTTCATCACAGGCCATGCAAGACTTTGTACATAAATGCTCAAAGCAAATCATATTTCAAAGCCAGGAAGTAAAAGGCCAAGTGCGCGTTTGCCAAAAGATCTTAGCATCTTGTGTTTAGAAAGATGAGAAAATATATCTGTCAGTGAGTGGGCTTTTTTTTTTTTTTCCAGAGAAATGCAGTAAACCCTTGTTTTCGCTGTGCTTCCCCTTAATTCACATCTAGTGCTTCAGAGAATATCTGCAAATTGTTGTATTCTTTCTGATCATGAAGAGCTTGCTATAGTCGAAAGCACTTGCAGCACTAATAGCTGTTGCCTGGCAGCAGGTCCTTTCTTTTCATCTTTCTGTTTTTTTCAGATGTGAACAGGTGTTTGCAGGTAGCTGTTTATCTTTTATCCTGTCCCTCTTTACAACCTTTTTTTTTTAACCAAGCAGCGAGATGTCTAACAAGCTTTGTCTATCTATTTTCGTCTAAAAGTAAACAAAGATGGAGTGCTCTGCACGTTTCTATTACAAAATAAATGTTAAGATCTAACTGAAAATTTTTATATTAAAATGTATATTATTCAGCAAACGGATGCACGTTGCCTGGGGAGGCTCTCGAGAATGATGTTTCATTAATTGTGCAATAGAGTAAAAAAAAAATAAATATGAAACTTTATTCAGATATTTCTAAATGTTTTTGATGTTTCTGTCCTGGACAGAATGGTTTTCCTTGTCACGCACCCTCTTTGCATCTCAAGACAAATAGCCTTGTTCATTTTCCCTGCAGGATTTGCATATAGAGAAAGAGAACAGCTCTGACATGGTGCGTTTGTAAGTATCAGAGATGGGGAGTGTCGAAGTCAGTTTGCATGTCTAATGCACTAGACAGTCAGCTCTTTTCCTAACGATGCTTGCTGCTTCTTTTACACTTCAAAACCCATATATAATAAAAATATATATATACGAAAGTAATAGAAAGAAAAAGGTCTCTGCTGTTCTTTTAGCTTGTATTCATGATTACATCTTTAATGTGTTACCTGTTTGTTTGTTTGTTTTCCAGAAAGCCCTGTTAAACCATGCTATTTTATTTATTTCATTATTTGCTTAGTAATTTATATACTTTTAATAGAACGCCAGGATGAACTGCCTGTTTTTTTCATGCTGATGAGCAGATGTCTAGCATTAATTTATGGATTTATCAACCTCATGTTTTCTCCCCTTACACCTGGCAATGTGGATCAGATTTCACCGGTTATAGTCTCCGTTTCGTGAAACTCCGTGAATCCAAATCCAATTTCAGAAAAAAGACTGACGAGGCGCACTTATCCGCGGCTCTGCTGTTTTCGTAGCATCTCATTTGTCTATACACTGCGGTCATTCTCGTCCTCCACACTCCTTCATATTCATGTTTGCATTATTTCCTGGCTGACCTTGCTTGTGGCCTGGCTTGTTTTACAGTGAGTGGGGCAATGTTTACTTGGGATTTTGTCACCAGACATATTATTGTGTCCTAGAAACAGCTTATTTTCTTGTACAAAACAAGAAGCTTGTGTTGAGATAGTTGTTCAAGACATTAAATATCTGTTAAAGATTATTATCAGTTTTTTGAAGAGATGGAACTGCAGCTCTTTGGCCCCAAGACAGGGGGGTTATATTTGTATCTGGCAAGCCATGATGTTTAATTAAGCTTTTTTTTGTAGTTTTTCTCTCTTTTTTTGTTTTATTTTCAGATGGACCTATGAGTTATAATTAAGATAAAGCCAATGTTTCCTAGTACTATATACGACTACAGTAATATGAGTCAATTTGTATTCACTAGCTCACTAGCTTTTCTACTTTCCTCGCTATGTTGTCAAGAAATGCTTTGAGAAGAGGCCTTCACTCGAGGGGCCGTGCTTCTAAATAAGCTTTCAGACCTCCCTCTCTCTCTCTCTCTCTCTCTTTCATCCTGTTACTCAGTCATTCATTGTTGCTTTTCTTTGTCGTATACATTATGACAGATGGCAGAAGAAAGAAGCTAGTGCTCTTTTAGTCTTTCTTATCAGCGTAATGGAGGGAAGCCTCCTCCTCTCGACCGGTACAAGGAGAACGTCAGTCGACATGGATAGCATGATGGCATTGTTGAAGAGCTCCTGCAACACAAACAGCACTAAGTCAATTCGTCTACTCATAAAACGTTGCATCGGATTCTTCGTGGCGTTCGTGGTGGAGCTAGTGCACTCTGTAATTTTATGCAATTTGTTGTATTTCACACCTCTGCTGTGAAATGGACAAAGTGCAACACCGACTACATAAACTGACTCGAAGGAACCACAGTGATGAATTACATGGTCGATTGATGGGTCCATTGATTTAGCCCCACATGCATCTTCATTTTGATAAATTATAAAGCCATTAATCTGTCAAGGAAATGGCATGACCAGTCTACATCGCAGATGTGACTAAAGCTGGAAAAGCTGGCAACACACAGGCTGGGCCCAGAGCCTAGCGGGTGGGGGGGGGGGTGAGGGGGCAAAGAGTTGTGTGGTTGTTAGGAGTAAAATGTAATGAGTAGATAGCTGTGGTTAGCTATGGCTCCTCCTGGGACTCATCGCAATGCCCATCTGTTTATCCAGCTATTTATCTAGAAGAGGAAAGCAATGCAACAGCCTCAACAACAAATAAAGAGAGTTTCTTATTTAAAAAAAAAACACACATGTATTGAAAAGTAATGAGAGCTACATTGACCGGCACACACAGTTTTTAGGAATGTTTAGGATAATTCCTGAACCAGTCAAGAAAACACTAAGGGATCTTTATCTTTAACAGAATCTATTTTTCTATATTGTTTAAAGATATCTATATAAATATAGTACTGTACATCATAAATGCATGTTAATTTATACTAATGCACTTTCCTTAACCACTAATTCTGCAAATCCAAGAAGGCTTATCTCCAAACCATTTGAAGAAGGCCAAGCTGATGTTCTTCTACACACGCTATCCCAGCTCCAACATGCTGAAAATCTTCTTTTCTGATGTGAAGGTGAGTTCATCTTTAACCACATATCATGGGCTTTAAACATTTAATTAGCGCTGAACAGCTGGTTCCATCTCTCTTGCTTCTTTCTCCCAGTTAAAGTAACTTACTTTAATCTCTTAGAGCAGGTAAATATTATATTATATATTATTAATCTAAGGGTGAAGGCTCATGTTTCATTTCACTTGCATTCATTTAGACTGTGTGTATGAGGGGGGAGGGGGGGGGCGCGAAGAATCAATT
>JAQMYJ010000005.1:29286925-29317444 GCA_030014305.1 Clarias laeviceps
ATGTGTTATTTTATAGTTTTGAAATCCACAGTATTGTTGTAGAATGTAGAAAATAAATCACTAAACAAAAACAAAGACATTTGCAAGTGACCCCAAACTTTTGAACGGTAGTGTATATTTGGGGGGTATTTCAGGCATGTAGATGATGTACTTGGCTTTGAGTTCTATTGTACTTGTTAATTATAGCTTTGGGATTGTATTGTAACTTAACAATTACTGAACATTTCAAGTTAGTGATGCCATCTCTGCTATTCTGTATTACTCCATATTACTCATACTGTAGGTGCACTTTAGCCTCCATGTCTCCATGTCATCAGTATCATCAGGTTGTCCAGGGAAGATCTGCACTATTCACACACGGCCAGCCATCCAGTTGTTTTGCCAGGGAATTGCGCATCAATTTCACAATAATTGTACTTAAAATAAAGCAGTTTCTCTTTCATTATACTATATTATTTCATAAAATCTCAGAACGTTTACTCTATTGCAGAAAAAAACACAAATATACCACAACTAACTTGCAGGATTTCCTGTCTTAGTCTGAAACAATTATAATTTCATCTTACGTTGTTCCATTTTGTGCAAACTCAATAAATAGAATTAACACCATTTACAAACTTAATTTGTTTCAGAAACATCATTATATTTGAATATCTTTATGACATCTGGCTGAACTGCATTCCTCATTTACTTAAAAATTTTTTTTAAATGTTTTCTTTTTTTAATGTTTGTTAATTAATAATTAAAAGTACTAATCTTCCATTAATATGCATATTTGTATTAAGACCAAATAGTCTTGCAATAAATTAAAGTAAAATCCTAAAGTCTCTGTTTTTTCTGTACAGTTCAACCGCTGCATCACCTCTCAGCTGATCAAGTGGTTTAGTAACTTCCGTGAGTTCTACTATATCCAGATGGAGAAGTTTGCTCGGCAGGCCATAAACGATGGCGTGACTGGCGTGGAGGAGCTAACGGTCAGTCGGGACTGTGAACTCTATCGCGCTCTCAACATGCACTATAACAAGGCCAATGACTTTGAGGTAAGCTCTGTGCAGTGCAGTGCACGTGTCCTTACTGAATGCCATTGTGTGTTTTGTTTTGTTTTGTTTTGTTTTGTTTTTGGTGGCAAAATGTTATGACGATATCGCTCTCAATATTATTCAAATTAAAATGTTAAAAATGAGTTAAAAACAGGATCTGATCTTCGCACAGGATCTGATGACTGAAATGATGTTAGAATGATGTTTAGAGCCAGTGCATTGTTTTCATGTCAGCCAGTGTTTCCTGTTATTAAAGCCACCACTTTGTTTACCTGCGAATCGTACAACTGACAGGTTTGTTTCATTCATAACAAATAATAACAAACAACTATGGCTTTGATCATTTATTATGTAGTTCAGTTTATACAGTAGATTCTGCAATGATGTCTAATTAATGACGCATCACACTTGCTGATTCATATTTACTGGCCACAACAGAGTTGTTTTTTTATTTGTTACAATTTAAGGCTAAAAGAATTTTCATGGATCACCTCAGTACAGACTTATTGTATATAATCAACACTATTTACTGTAAATGTGTAACATAACATTTGCAGATTTATTAGAGCTTTCTAAACCTTCTTTCCAGTGAACCATCAGGTCTAATTTGACACTGATCTATATTATAGAATTATTGATTTTGGATTTAAACCCTTTCGGTTCTAGCAACCCTGAGAGGGCAGTAAATTGTTTTGATAATGATGGCTTGTAATTTCTAAAGATGTAAGAAAGAAGAATCGCAGATCCCTCGGTTATGTTTCACGAACCCCTGGGAGAACCCAAAATAATTGTTTAGTTAGATATTTTGTTAGCAGTTTGGTGAAATGGCCTAAACTGTAATGTAATGGTGTGAATTTCCACAAAATCTAATTGTAAGAAAGGGGACAAAGAGCACTTAAAACAATTCGGGATTGCGCTTGTGCTAAGATTAGGCCAATTTTGGTCCAAAGTGGGTTTGAAAATAACATGGCGGATTTCGGTTATCACATCCCCTGTTGTGCTGCTTTACCGCCGCCAGTGCAGAGGTCTGCGTTTATGCCCACAAGAAAAGAGAGTGGATGCAAAATAGGGAAAAAATGACTTATGCCTACAGCAGTAGAGTAACACAGACAGACACCTTATACTTAATTTGCCTATGATCATGAAAATAAGACACATAATTTAAATATAATTCATTAATAAGATTTCTCCCTCCTAAAGAAAATGAATTGAACCGGCCAGGACCTTGTTTTTCCTTTAAGTGAATGAATGAATAAATTCCTGTCAGATAAAGCAAATAAAATGTTATAGTTTAGACTCAAATATTAATGTAATGATTCGATTTGATTTGAAACACAGTTCCCTCCCACCTCCAGGGCCGAAACTGTTCTATCGGTGTTGATTCTGTATGTTCTCCCCATGCTTCATGGACGTTCTCCGTACAGTCAGAAATCATGCTTTGTAGGCTGACTGGCATTTCCAAATTCCCCGTGGTAGGTTGGCACCACATCCTTGGTGTCCTTCGCTTTGTGCTCTGAGGCCCCCCATGAACACATACAAGAGAAGTGATATAGAAAAAATTAACTGAAAATGAATGAATAAGATTTAAAAAGAGGAGGATCCCTTATCTGAGTATATCGAGCGCTTATGTGTCTGTGGGTCAACTGATTTATCTCAAATAAATTAATAAATATTTACATGATTTGCTTATAGTTATCTAATCAATTATTGATGCATTTATTGATAGATTAATACAAGATTTATTATATAAGGATTTTAGGATATAATATGAGAATCATTACAGATGAGTTGCTCTGACAGACTTGGACAAAAAAAAAAGTTAGTCTTGTGCTGGTGCAGAAATTAATTGTTATTATTTTTACTATTAACTTACTTTATTTATTTCATGGTTTAACTGAAAGTGGAGTAACTCTTTTTTTCTCTGTCGTTATTGTACATTAGCCACTTTAACTGTTACTGTATAGGTGGCATCAGCGCTGAAACTTTATTTAACAAGAAATTAACAGAGGGAAATAGATATAGAAATAGATAATCTGGTGCATACGGAGACATGTGTAAGCGAAATCCTAATCACTGATCATTAGTAGAACATATAGAAGCTCCAGCAGAAGATTTCCTTTGAGGACTTGAGGTGGATTACAGCATCTTTTATATATTATTAATATCGTAGGACTAACCTTCTCTTTCTGTGAATCTGTTGATTCATTCATCCATTCATTCATTCATTCAGTCTGTCCCATGAATAATGGGCACAATACACTCTGGGTAGAATTCTTCATCCATACAGTATCTTACAGCTGTCAGTATGTTGTAAACAATAGAAGGAAACTATAGAACCTGAAGGAAAGCCAGATGTGTACTGGGTAAACAGGCGAAAAAACTGAACACACACACACACACACACACACATAAAGACCTGAGCTCGGGATCATACAGGAGCTCCTGGGTGTCAGCAGTGCTACTCATTGTGCCACGCTTGTCTTCGCTGAATAAAATGGGGCTGCAGCATAGTTACTGTATATAGCATAGTATATATAGTTAATAATATATAAATATGTTTACAGAGATTGTATTAGAAATTATTCACAGTACCATACACACACACACCAGAGCTTAGTTTGTTCTCCTGTTCACAACCGATTATTTACCCTCCATGCTTACATCATTTACCCTCAACACAACCCCCCCCCCCACCCCACACCCCACACCTCCCACACACCACCTACTTCACTTAGAGCAGGTCATAGTCAAATGATATTAAAATTACAGATATAGAAGGAATGTGCTTGCTGAGGGTTTGCAAACAGGAAGATATCTGCGGGAGGTGTTCCCTTTTTACATACATGAAAGTGGCATTTGCATGGCTGCAGAAGAAAATGCATGGTGCTATGAATAAGACTGTTGTTGCAAGAGGAGCTGAAGTGATGGAGAATCTGATTTGCATAGTAAGAGCAGGCTGAGCAGGTGTGCAAGCAGGTCTGGATCATAGACCACTGATTTGCTTTTCTTTTTTTCACCCAGGGAAATGTTTTATCTTTAATGCAAATCCAACAAAGAAAGATGGACTTGCCTGACATGTGGGCATTGTGTTTATATCCTTGCGGCTGAGATGTCACACACACACACTTTTTATAGTGCAGTGTAGTGCAAAAGAACTTTTTTTTTTTTCATTTACCAACAGTCTTTTTGCTAATGGCTAATGGGGGGGGAAACTTCTCTATGGTCTTTATTTAATGTCTGCTAGTAATTACTTTTTTTTTTTTCTTTGAATCTTTTAATTCACTCTGTGCCACCAAAACAGCTCTGATCCCGCAAGGCCTGGACTCCACAAGACCTCTGAAGTTGTGTGTGTGTGTGTGTGTTATCTGGAGCCTAGATGTTATCAGCAGATCCTTCATATCATGTCCGTTGCGAGGTCGGGCCTCCATGGATCAGACTTGTTTGTCCAGCACATCCCGCAGATTCATGATCAGATCCTGAATCTGATCTGGGAAAGTTGGAGGCCAAGTCAACACTTTAAACTCTTTCTCATGTTCCTCAAACCATTCCTGCTCCACATCAGGAGTGCTGCTAATGTTTAATGCTAGATTCCACAGCAGACCTTCAGAGGTCTTTTGTATCCATGCCTTGAAGTGTTAGAATGGTTTTGGATATGTAAATGAGAGCGCCCCTCATTGGCTCCTGGGAAGTTTTGTCAGGTTTTATCTAAATTCCCATCCTATGTACAAAAAATGACTTGAGATTAGTCGGGCATATGGGAACAGGCATGCCATATGTTCAGGCATAGGAAACACTTTGCAGTCTTTATCTTGGAAACTAGTTAACAGTGGTGAGCATTTCTCATTTACAATACAGTACGCTGCCATTATGTGCAGAACATCATAACCCTGTTTGTGGAACCTAAAATAAAAAGTTAATTTGCATCATATTAATTAGAGATGTACTATATGTTTATTTTTTCCGTGCGTGGCCTGCTCTATTATCCACACCTGAACAATGAGCTCAAAAAATGTATCATATTTCTACCATATGTTTGTACAAAAAAAATTTTTTAAAGCTGTCTCTCCGTAGTACAAACAGACACATCCAGTTCCCTTACACTCTTGGGCTCTCTAAAAATATAGTTATTTTATGAATTTCAATAATAAGGGCCTGAACATTAATTGAACATCTTTTAGCATTCTTAATTGACCATATTACACTGATTATAAAAAGATTTCTCAGAAAATAATACAATGAAATTCAACTTAAAAGGACCCAAGTTTAATACAAAAGCGTTGAGCGTGCATCCCAGCTTTAAAGAAGATTTTAATGTCCAGCAAACCTTCTTGAACTTTTTGGAATGTAACACAATAATATAAAACCAATAAAACTTTATTAGGTGGCAGTTGTTGACATATGTAAATAATAGTTTCTTGTATTAAGACAGACATTGTTGGTCACTAGTCACATTAGACAAAAAAAATTAAAGTTTGACAGAGACTTCTAGTCATGAAAAAAAGTTATTCTGCAAGTTTCTGCAAATTGCTATGTGCTGTTGTAATCTGTAAATGAGAAGAAACTGCTTTTTCTTTATAAACTATTTTCCAGGTGCAGCATAGTGATAGTGTTCTAATATAAAATATTGACTATTAAAGTTGCAGGTTCTAGTGATGGGCAGCATGGTGGCTTACTGGTTAGCATTGTTACCTTGCACTCCCAGGATCCAGGTTCAGTTCCCGCTGTCAGGCCTCCCTCGGGTCTGTGTGTGTGGAGTTTGTATGTTCTCCCCGTGCTTGGTGGGTCCAAAGACATGCAGAATAGGTAAATTGGTGTTTCCAAATTGCCCATAATGTGTGAATGAGTGTGTATGTGTTTGTCATGTGATGGACTGCCACCCCGTCCAGGGTGTACCCGTCCTCGTGCCCTAAGTCTCCTGGGATAGACTTCAGGCCCACGGCGACCCTGTGTACAGGATGAAGCAGGTATAGGCAATGAGTTGTTAATGTTAACGCATCATTTGCAGTACACAGATATTTTTTGTGACATTATGCAAAAATCCCGCTCGATCATACTGAGGGACTCCCCTGTACAATGCCCTTTACAAGTCTTTCCACAGTTTTTTGACTGGACTTTTTTGGAGTTTTTCGTTTCTGAAACATTCTGTTGATCTTCATCTGAAGCAAGTCTTTTGTTGACTTGGATAATGTGTTTCATTATCATGCTGGAAGGTGAAATTTTTCTTTTTCTCTTTAGGTTCATGCCAGAGTAGATTGGTATTTGAGCTATCCTTGATTCTTTGATGAGACGAGATGACCAGAGCCCCAGGCACTGCTGAAAAGAAGCGGTGGATATGCTGATCATTTGCTGATAAGCTGTTTTGTTTGTGTGCCTGATCTTTTAGAATTATGTCGAAAAAGTCTTACATTGGTTTTATCAGAACATAACACAATCTGCCACATGGTTGCAGGCTTAAATGTAATTTGTATTGTTTTATAAAGCAGGATGTTTAAACAAACAATTCAAAAAAACATAATTATTATTATTATTATTAATATTATTTAGGAGATCTTAAGAAAGTTACAATCTGAAAAATGATGCCTACATGTGCTTTAAAACCCTTTCGGACTAGTACTAGTACTTTTGTCTTACTTAAGTCTGAGGTAAGATTCTTCAGAAGACCTTTGTATCATGTTTGGGATCGATTTTCACCCATCCAACCTGGCATATTTGTTCAAGGTTCATAAGGTTGGTTGCATGGTGTGTGTGTGTGTGTGTGTGTGTGTGTGTGTGTTGACTGCAATTTTCAAACAATGACAGATTCTCAGTAGGATACAGACCCTGGACCTTGGCCACTGTAGACCATTCACCTTTATATTCTCCTTAACGACTCCTGAATTGCTGAAACCTTGTGTTAAAAATCTATGTACTTCTGTAAAGTGAAGTTTCTTCCCCAAGCTTGAACTTTTTCTTTTTCTTAAATTATTTTTTTTTTTTTTGGCAGACTGAACCAGGTTTTTGTAATGGCTTCATATATATATCTGATTGTTCTAATTATTCGACAAAAATGATTTCTGATGGTGAAAGCCATCCAGAGCAGGATGCACACGTAATGCTTCGAAACATGTCGAAATGTCCTCATCAACCTTAGATCCTCTAGAATAGCCCCGCTCAGTATCTTACCATTTCCTAGCACCTCACTCTTCAGCAGGGTGTCTGATGACTGGCAGGACATATGTGTTGATGGCTTGGATCTTGTTCTTCCCATGGAGCTGGAGCACTAGTCTGTTGCTGTTCCTTTGTTCCTTTTCTTTTATATGTTGCTCCTTGCCTCCTTATCATGTTTCCCATGTGACTGTGGGCGACTAAGGTACTTGTGACTTTCTTTGTGTGTCTACTACATGGCCCGTTGGCAGTTCTGCCCCATCAGTCTTAATCATCTTCCCTTGTGTGCATTTATCTAGTTGAGAGGATCAAAGACTATGGAGAACAGCCAGCAGCAGGGATAGTGCATCACCTTGGTATATGCCGCACCTGGTGGACAATTTGTTCTGGATTGTCTTCCATTATCATTTTCTATAATTCCATTGAACAATACTAATTCCAGTTATTGAGACAGATCCTTAGTGGCATTGGTTTTGTTGTAGTTAATCTAGCCTGTCTAGTCTTTGAGTCATCGGTAACTGCTCTTCATATCATCAGTTGGTGTTTTCAGCTTCTGGTGTTCAGCTGTGTTTTTGTACTGCTCCATGTTGGCAGCTTTCCATGTGAGGATGCAGGTTATTGGCCATCAACTGTATGGTCCTGTTTCCTTATGGAGGTCTTTCATGATTAGCACCGTTGTGTTAGCCAGTCTCGATGGCCAGCAAGCAGCTGGTTTATCTGCCAGTAGCAGTGTACCAGGTCGTGTGCTTTCCTGCTCTGTCAGTTGCTTTGGTCTGCTCTGGGGTGATGCAGGCACAGGCCACCGATGTTTTTGTCTTCTCTTTCATCCTCGTTCTTCCAGTACTATTCACATGATGTAAAAGAAAATGTGATTCATCAGACCAGGCCACTTTCTTCCATTGCTTCATAGTCCTGTTCTGATGCCCACATGCTCATTGTAGGTATATTCATCACGGTCAGCATGGGCACTCAGACTGCCCTGCAGCTACTCAGCCCCATACACATACTGTATGTATGACATTGCAACAGAGATTCAGATGTCCACACAGTTGGGAGAACCTGTTGGAAAGATAACAATATATTCAGAAATACTTAATAAATCAGGCATTTATGGTTGAGTAGTTTGATAGAGAAGTCTCAACTCAAGAAAAAGGCATATGGTCAGCACGTAAATAACATGAGAGCTCTGACAACATCAGGACAGGATTCTCAGGTCTGCTGAGACAGTAGTTTGAACTCTTTAGGTTGAACTCTGTGGATTTCATCTAGCAAAAAAAAAGAAAAAAGAAACAGTTAATGCTCGTCAACTGGTCGTACATTGCCTACAGTGAAGCATGGTGTAATAGCAGTATTAATACAATGGGTGGGGGGGGGGGCTTCTTAGTGCAAGTGATGGGGAGAGAGACGTCAAAAGAGAGGAAAGGGTGAATTTGCTCACCTACAGGAAGGTAATTGATGTGAATTTGCTCACAAACTCAGGCTGGGATGAAACCGGACAATGAACTGAAGCACATTGCCGGTCCAACACTGGCTCAGCCAAAGGTCAGATTAAACTTCATAGAATATCTGTACAGAGACCAAACGTTGCCCATCCAATATGATTGATCTGGAGAGAGGATCTGCCAGGAAGAACGGGAGGAACTCCATGTGTGCAAAGCTTATAAAGCTTAAAAAAATTCTGAATAATTTTCTAAATTAAAGTTTTTAATTTGCAATAATTTAGCAAAAAAACATCTAAACACTTTCACTTTGTCATCATGGGGTTTTATGTGTAGCTTGATGGCCACAAAAAAGTGATCAATTTCAAATAAAATGTATAACACAAGAAACTACAGTCATGTATAATAGTTAGTGCCCCCTCTTCAAATTCTATGTGTTTTGGGGTAAAAACATAAATAATCCAATTGCTTCTTTAAGACCAGTGCTTACGTCTTTCCTTCTTGGCATCAAGTTAAGACACACAGCTGAACGTTCCAGAACCAGCAAACTGCCAAAATGTCTGCTTTTACAGAGGTCTGCACACCTGCTGATGATCAATTAATCAAGGGCTGATGATTAGCAGCGCCTGGCTGCAACGTAACCCCCTTAAATCCTGTGCAAGCAGTAGGGGGGTTGGGGGGGGGTGGTGTTGGGCACTTAGCACTGCCTGCTTTTTTTTTTTGTTGTTGTTGTTGTTACATAAGTAATGACACTGCGAAAAAATGTTATATGATGTTGTCCGTCGGAGGATTTATTTGATTAAGACTAAAATCCGCTACTATCTGAAGATTGTCATTAGACTTTGTAATTTTTGCTGCACAGTTCAGCTTTGTTAGTAAAAACGATGTGTTCAGGCTAGACAGCTGAAGTCTCTGGTTCTGAGAAACTGCTTTCACACTTGCTGTATCACATCACAAGCACTATTCATGAGCTCTAAGAGTGGTGGGGTCCCAAGGCCCCAGTGGAATAAGGAGACATTTTCATGACAGGTCTTGGGAAGGTCTAGTTTTTCACCTAGAAAATAGTTCAAGGCTCTTCTGTCAAAGCCTGTTGAGTGAACACTTAGTTTCCCCAAATCCCCCTCTCCTTTCCTCTGTTCCTCCCTCTCCCCCTTCCCTCCCGCAAAACTAGTCTGAAGTGTCCACAGAAGGGTCTGTTTCGCTCAGTCTCATTCTTTCTCTCTGTGATCTCTTTGCCTATAAAAAAAAAAAAAAAAAAAAACACTTGCTGTATCCCCATAGCAGATGCACACCAGTCTCACATTACAGCAGATGAATATTTCTCTGTATTTCCTTTTACAGCACACCTGTACACTATTTCAGAGTACATAAATGTACAAGTCTTTAATCAGTCCTATTTTACCACCACGAAATTATAAATTATTCCACAGCAGCAACAGCTCTCCCTGTTTCTCATGAGCCTTTTTTTGTTTCTCTCTTCAGGCCAATAGCTCCTCTTGTCTGTTGTACCTCATTATTATATAACTTTATTATACAAAAGTTTATATATGGGTATATATCCATGGACACCAGTCATGGGTCGCGATATATTAAGACGAACGAGTCAGTTCTCGAACTTAAAGTGTTAGAAGCAGGAAAAATATGCAGTGGTTAGTTCCTCCTAAAAGTGTTCCGAGGAAGGACAACCAGCACACCAGCTGAAGGGCCGTGGGTGCCGGAGGCTCGTATTACACGTGGGGACCGAAGGCTAGCTTGTCTTTTCCAATCCCATAGAAGAGCTACTGTTGCACAGGGAGCTGAAAAAGTTCATGCTGGCTCTGAGAGAAAGGTATCAGAACACATAATGCATTGCAGCTTGCTGTGTATGTGGCTGCGTGGTCTTAGGCGGGGCGGAGTGCCCATGAAGAACCCTGTCCACGACTAAAAGTGCCTCGGTACTGGCCTTACTGTGTGTGTGTGTGTGTGTGTGTGTGTGTGTGTTTATGTGGCTTGCGTAAGAGATGGCAACGGGATGCACTATGGGATGTAGATGAGCCAGTAATGAGCCAATGTAATCCCCTGGACAGTGTTCTCCAGGTCTTCATCCTAGGCTTCATGTGGATTTGACAGGTGCTTCCTAAATAACACTTAATGCTTCTTATCTCTTGACCCATGCTTTGTTTTTTTGTAAATATGCATACACACTTATATATTTATCAGATAAAAAGAAATACATTTGCTAAATACAATTTCATGTCCTTTTACAGTATGTTTTAGTGTCTGTAACTTTTTTAATTTGATCCTTTCAATGATTTTAATTGTCATTCAGATGTAATTTGGCCAATTTAGATTTCACATGAAAAGACGTAAACCTGAAAAAGTGTATTATTCTAAAATCCAAAATTGTCAAAATATTCCAACATGATTGTGACATGGTTACAGACACTACAGATTTTTTTTGCCTGTTAAATTTTTACCAAAAAACAATTTAACCAACAATTTTTGCAGGTCATATGCTTCTAGAAACTTACACCAATTTCAGTATCAATACTCATAAAGAAATGAAGTGAGACAGTATAACATGGAAAAATTGCCATTTTCAGGGCACATATAAAATCATCTCTCCAAACCGGCTGAAGTTAGCGACTTATTTTTAAGAAATCATGAATGGTTACTTCCATGTTGTATAAATTTCAGCAGTAGCTTCTTTTGCACACACATTTTCTGTATTATCAGAATCAGAATCAGAAAGAGTTTTATTGCCAAGTCCGCTTGCACGTACAAGGAATTTGTTTTAGTGACAGAGCTTCCAGAACAAAAAACAAATGACAAGACAAAACAGCACGACACAAAAAAAAAAAAAAAAAAAATGTATAACATAAAAAAAATTTAATCTGTCAATCTACAAACCGATCTGATCCACAGAAGCCCTATCTCAAAACTTTCAGGACTTAAAGGATCTGGTGCTAAGAGCCACCTTCAGAGGTTTTGTGGAGTTCAAGCAGAATTTGGCAGCTGTTTTGGTACATTGTAAGAGTAACAATGGCATCAGCTCAGCATCCCAGTGTAGATCAGCCTCATTGTAGCCACATCCTTCTTGTGCTGAAGTGCGTCTACATTATTAAGTTCGCTCTCGGTTATGAATGCTGGCTCCATCGGCTGAAGTCGTGCACATATAAATACAAACACACCACAAGCCAGACTTGCGTTTTTGACAAACAGGCATATGGTGCTTGCGTAAGGTTCTAAAGTAAGAAAACTAGAGTGGAGTTTAGCAGTGACTGTGTTAGCCCTGAAATCCTGGTCCGAGTGTACTATGGACCTGAAACTGTGTGTGATGCAACGATGCAATCACAGCAAGAAAGCTTTGAAATTGTGAAGTTTAAAGTAACCCATGCTATTAGGGGAAACTACATATAGTGTGAATATTAATGGAATATACAGTAGCGGGTCGATCTTCCAGACACAACAACGAAGACACAACCATAAGAGAGAAAATATTTTACACTAGACCGCGAGGCATGTGGTTTGTGTTTTTGCTGTTGACCTGTTCATTCTTGAAATTACTCGGCCGCCCATATTGTTCCTACAAAAATGCCTATTGAGTTTTGGAAAACGACTGCATAGGTTGAACAAATGGGAGACTGTACACTGTATGTGACCTGTGTGATTGATTTTGATTGACTTATGTGTGTTAATTCATATCTGCCACATGTACAGTTCAGTATATTGTAATATATTATTTGATTATTTGTTTTATTTGTTAATTATATTTAGCATTTATTTTGACAAGCAGACATTATGATTCAGCAAACAGTTTAGTGCCAAAAGTTTACATATTCCAAGGCTAAAGACTTTAAAACTCAATAATGTACACAATCAGTGTTATCATACAGTACAGTATAGTTGTTTAGTTTCTCACAATATTTATTGGATTTTTCCCCCTGTTCCTCCTGACAGCGCTATAATACATGCTGGTGTTTCGGGGCTTTGTGTTGACACTTGGTTTTAAAGGTCTGGAGGGTCCTGGTCCTGGTGGACGGATGATGTCATGAGATGTTGAGCCCATCCTTCCTCATAAGACCATCCCTTTCCTGATGCACACCAGCCCCTGTCCAGAAAAACCACCCTACTGTTGCTCTTTCTTCTTCTTTAGATTAGAAACTTGCACTATTTGCTGCCATAGCGCTAATTATTGTGGCTAAACAGACTGGTTCTTTTGTGTCGTCTGACTGGAGAACACACCTCAGAAAGGCTGATGATCCTGTGCAACATTTTTGTTTGGCTTTTTCTGTGCTTGTGCTTGGAGTAAGAGCTTCCTCCTTGCATAACATCCTTTGAAGCCAAGGTGATGTAGAACCCTTTCATTGGTAGATGTGCATATGTATTAGAGACGCACTCTACCGTAATGGACCAAAGTATTGCATCTTTACCCTATAGTAGGTGTGTGTAAGTTTTTGTTCATGAAACCAAAGCAGCCGTACAGAATCAGAAGAAAAGTAGGCAAATGAGTATGAAATGTGGGATTGTCCATGATGAGCAAGACTCTTATTATTAAACGTACACCGATCAGCCATAACATTAACACCACCACCAGGTGAATTGAATAATGGTGATTATCATTGATATAACAGTAAACTGGTGACAGGATCGTGAGCAGCCGTGGCCCATTTAAGCCTGTGGGGACTAAAGCTCAGCCCGTCTGGTCCGATCCCTCTATGACTATAATAAAAAAATATATATATTATATAATATTCAAATAGAGAAATAAGAATATGAAATAAAAGAAAATTATACAAATATAGAAAACTTTCAGCTGAAAAAGTACAAGATTGTTAATAAAACAGAATTGATATAGAAGTGTCTGAGGTGTTGAGTGTATTCGTGGACATGGTGAATAAAGAGCTGCTAAGATTATTACAAAAAGGGACAAGTGGACAAGACGCTATAGTGTTAGCATGTTTCAGCGATTTTAAGGTTGTTTTTTTAAATTGAACTGGAAACCATTCATTCATTACAAATTAGGCCAAATTAAAGACTCTAAATGTAAAGTCTAAATCGCAGTGATAAACACTAAGTTGGTGTAGGAACCTTCTAGCCAGAATAACACTGAAAGAGAAAGCAGTCATCTCCCTTAATAATTAACCTCCGTCAGTAAACCATTGAAAAAAAAATGGAAAAACTCAGGACACGAGAGAGAGAGAGAGAGAAGATAGGAAAGAATGAAGCTAATAGATTCAGATAACAGCCCGCGGGACATCTTAATATATCCGTTCTAACCTTTAGTGGGTGTCGATTTAACTGATTAGGCCCTCATCTGGACCTCTTGCTCGGAATAAAACACTTTCCACGCAATCTACATTACTCTCCCGTCCCCTGATCACGCAGGCCTCGCGTTTGTCTGACAGTTATTGGGAGTTAAGTCACTCATCAATATTTACCCAGTAAACAGAGGGACTTGGGAAGGCGGGGTTTGTTTAGCGAGACCGAGCGTACTCGGAAGGTGAATGAATACACGCTGGAGTAGCGGGCCGTGCGTCTCAAGCCCCATCCCCCGCCGTACTATATCCCGAACCCTCCCCCCACGTCTCATCTCGCATTTCTCAGTGGAGCGGTGATAGAATACGCGGCTTTTCATAAGGTGGCCTCTGTGTCCTCTTATCAGTGGCAGCTGCAAAGCTGATATCTTTGCACTACCACTTGCGAGCTGTATCGCATGGTGCAAACACACAGATTTCACAGATCTGCCAAATGAGATCTTTAGTTGTACTAGAGCAGTCAAGCTACCGGTGAAAAGGAGCATGAAAAAAAAAAGAGAGAGCGAATAACTCGGAGGTAGAACAGCGGGTCAGACAGCGTGACTAACACACAGGGTACATCGTGGTCCGTGGTTTCTGTTAAAGACAATTAACTACAATTCTCCGAGACCTTGACAGTGACCTGTTTAACCCGCGCCTAATGTATTTTTCTTTTAAATTCAGGCGACTCCGAGTCATAAAGACAGAGTATAAAATCCTAATGCGAAATTGCCTGGTGCACAATTTACCAGTACAGCAGAGAGGTCACATAGGCTTATTTCACACAATAGCTACAACAAAAGCACAACAGCTGATCTGTGAGAGGCGAGGAGGTGACAAAACAGTTAAAGAATGCTGCTGGCTTGAGGCTAGCAATCAGCAGATTCAGTAGACAAAGGGTTTTGTGAGAAGAATAACGCGCTCTCCCTTCAGTTCTCACACTGCCTTTCTTTCTCCCTTCTTCCAAGACAGACAGTCGAGAGGCTGCAAAAGACCGGCGCGTTTTTCTCCTTGACATTTTCTTCTATTTCGAATACAGTCAGCATTTTACTGTCATTCGATAGCAAGAACTTTTTTCTGTAGCTGAATTCCTTAATCCGATATATACGTCCAAAAAAAAAAAGAAAAAAAGAAAAGAAAGTGACTCCGAGGCAGTAAGCAAGGGGTCAAAACTTGAGGCTTTTACTTTTAATTAACTCGTAATGAAATCCAAAGATCTAAGTCAAGTTTTTTTTTTGTTTTTTGTTTAATCATTTGTAATTGTATTTAGTCATTTCAGGCAATTTATATTACTGTTGTACATAATCGTTAGTGTTTTTTTTTTTTTTTTTACTTAATTGCAACTCTGTCATTTCTAACATGAATTGTAATGACAAATAACTAAGAAATTCACTCACTCACTCACCGTCTATCCCACTTAATCCTGTATTCGGGGTCGCGGGGCGTCTGGAGCCTAATGTATACCGGGGCACTAAGGGCACGAGGCGGGGTCCACTCTGGACAGGGTGCCAATCCACCACAGGTCACACACACCTACACACACTCATTCACACACTACGGGTGTGCACTTTAGTTTATTCTCGGAGTTTTTTGGCATCTGCACAGGCAGTGAACAGGCACAGGGTGGCACAATTGTACAACTTGATTTGGTTCAAATTAATGGTTCCCAATAGGTATTATATTAGCTAAAGGTGTATATGTGTGTGTGTGTGTGTGTGTGTGTGTGTGTGTGTGTGTGTGTGTGTGTGATGATGATGATGATGATCTAACCTAATGATTGACTCTGTTTCTCTCTTACTTTGTTCCAGTAAATAGTAAGATGTATTATGACATTTAAATTTCCTGTAATTTATGCTTTATTCGTGCGTCAATGAGACACATCATGTGGAGAGAAAAAAAATAGTGGAAACCAATCTGTTCTGCAAGAGACCCAGATGTAAAGTGCATCGCAATTTGTTCAGTGTGAATAATCCTTAACGCACACTGAGACAATGGCATTATGGGAATTGCAGCACACCAAGGAAAAGACGGGTCTGTTATGATACAACTGCCTAATAGAAACCGTGAAATAGGATTAATGGTCTGGCGGACATAATTTACAACAAATGTATTTATGTCAATTAGGGTTGCCATTTTCACCCAGTTCCCTTAAGTGATAGTTTAATATGTTAACAATGAATGATTGATTAATCATTAGTAATTAATGATAACAAGGTGCACATTTTTTTTCGGTTTAAGATTTATTTATTTTTAGCGGCACAATCCAGCGTTTATTATACACTAATTTATTTATTAATGCTTCTGTATCCACATCGATTGCCACATATTAATTTTTATAATTTTTTTAAATGGGAAATATTATTAATATGGCACACAGCACATTGATCCGCTCGTCCCCACTCTCTCTCTCACACACAAACAGACAGACCCTTTGGTTTTGTGAACATGTGACAGTTTGCATTGCTGAAGTGACAGTTTTCCAAAGTGTTGTAGACTATTCGATTTTGAGATCGAGCTTCCCATAAAAAAAATAAAGATGGACAAATGGGAGGTGGCTTTTGGGGAGCCCGAAACAATTCAGAGTTCAGAAACAGAATCTCAAAGCAAAAGTAGTAAATTAAACAGAATAAAACTATAAAAAAAAAAAATAATACAGCTTTTCTCTTTGTCTTAGATCTAAATCCCCAGTGCAAATTCATCCCATCTTATTCCTTACGTCCTAAAAGCACAATAATCATATAACACATAATGACACATCAGCTGTTTTATTAATTACTGGCCAATACTAAGGTATTTGCTACAGATGAAATAAAGAAGCTGTATTTGGTTAATTGTTGGATAAAATGCAAGCAACTGATTTTTTTTTACTGTGTATAAAGCTTTTCTAGATTCACTGTTCTTTATGAAGCTACAGTGACATCTTTAAATAGTATGCAGGAGTACTGATGTAGAACTGTGACTAGATTTTTGACCCTTTCATAAAAAAAAAAGTCCAGACGTGAAATCTTCATGAGCGTTTGCACAAGAACTTTTTCTTACTTATTTAATTACTTATAAAAATCGTACGCGTAAACAAGTGAGAAGTCTAACTAGCATGCGTCATTGATCAGCATCATATCGTTTGATTAGAGGCTGTCAAGTAAAAAATAACTTTTTTGCATTTTGCAGATGTCTTTAATCCTAGTCCTTTGTTGTCTCCATTAAAAACAAATCCTCATGCTATTTCAGATTTTAAGAGTACCATCCAGAAGGAGTTGAAATTCATTCATTTTATTTCATTGATAAGAATAGAAAAGTATAACACATTATGACAAAATAAAGATCACCGTGTAAGCAGAGGATTGTCCGTCCGAGCATCGGCATAAGCTGCAAAACAAATGCGATTTCGTGTACGCTGCACTAATGAGGGGAAGGATGTTTAAAAAGCAGTATGACTTTTTTTTTTTTTTTCGGCAGATGAAAGCTGAGGATGGAACCGTACCATGCCCCTTCCCCATTTTATGTGACATTCATTTATCAGCCAAGAGTGTTTGGCAAACCTTTTGCCTACAAGAGCTGTCCCAGTGACCACTAACCTTGGTATGTCCTGACACTCATGATGAGTGTCTGCAGAACACAGTAGGCAAGCTGGCTGCTATGTCAAGTCTTTATTGTGTACTGCCAAGGATGGGGACAGTCAGTATAATCAAACAAAGGACCCTGAAGACCGTATACCTCACCAGTGGAGAAGGAGAACCAGCTACACCACCTCTCACCTTTTATCCTACACCTTTTAACCTTATATACTTATGCCATAAACCTGGAGAAACCAGAAAGAGGAACACAAAAAGGATTGTACTGAAATGTCAACTGCATTATATATACAAAATGTCAACCTGATTATAAATATAGCCATACAAAGTGTAGTGTAATTAAAACCATTGAAACAAGCAGACCTTCAGATATGACTGAGCTACTGTATCCCCTGCTCTCTTTCTTGTTGTTGCAGGGTTAAATGATCTATTTTAATATAATGCTTCATAATTCAGAAGCCAGACATTTGTAATAGTGGTGGAATTCCCAAAGCTAGCGCGTTAGTCAAGGTCTTCTATGGTGACTGTATTTAAAGCATTTGATGGAAAACGGGACTGAATGGTTAGGGTCACATTATTGGCATGCTTTATCCTCAGGGTGTGACCAGCCGAAATGCTCGACTACTTCATTTTAACTCTACAACACAGAATCACAGTTTTACCCAGTGAACATTAGAGAGTGTCAAAGTTTTCATTCATAAAATAACTATAAATAATTTATTAATGGATAAAATTGATTAAAAAGTTGAGTCCCAACCCCAGAAAAATGTATGTGGCTGTGGCTCTGTAAACCCCAGATAACCACCAGGGGCAGTGTTTAACCTAAACATCCTTTAGAGTGCATATACACCAGACTAAAAACCTCCCACAAAGTCATTCACACAAGTTATTAAACACGTTGGTTTCTCCAGCTGAGGTGCGAGATGTTCCAAATGACTGGAGACACTGGCACCGCGTGTTAATAGGACCATAGTTACGTCTATAACTAGTGTTCTAATGTGGTAGCGGTTAAGGCATTGGGCTTCTGATCAGAATGTGTTGATCAAATGTGTTTTTCCAACTGTAGCATTGCCAAGCTAACACTATTGAGCGGTTGCTTTGGACAAAAACGTCAGCCAAAGTGTAAATTTCACCTCTTGTAACTGCTGGGATAACCTACACCAAAGTATCGTCAGTAACTCATTCACTCCTGGTGAACTGAGAGCACATTTGGAGATAACTGAGAGACTTATACAACTATGAGAGTTGATGTTGACCTTATGGAATCTGGAGCAAAGCTCTCTGCAGCACTCATGAGGTCCTGTACTGTACATCACAGCAGGACAGGGACTCCAGGCATTTCCTCGACCCAGTGGGCTAACCTCCAGTTAGTCAGAGGAGATCCCGGGGGTCGTTGCATTGAGACGAATGAGACACAACTTGTCTGATGAACACATAAGAAATGTTCTGCAACTTATCATTTATAGAATATCTTGAGGTATTGTGAAGTTATGGCACATAGCCTTTTAACTGTGACTGAAGGATGTGAGAATGTATAAATTAGGCCACGAGATGAGGTGTGGGTTACTGGAGCTTGTCTGAAAGGGCTGTTCCAAATGAGGCAATTGGCGTAGTGAAGAAAGAACTGTTCATACCCAACCTGTAGACATACAGTGTTAAGAGATCTGTTGGCATTGGTGGAAAAAGTGCACAAATCCTGTATTCAAGTAAAGGTAGAAGTCATCTATTCACCTTTCTACTTGAGAAAAAGTACAAAAGTGCTCCCCTTTAAATTTACTCCTTTAAGTATCAGAGGTACTGAGCTTGTGTTAGCTCACTGTAGCCTTTACGTCATAGTAAAAAATCTCTCTCTCTCTCTCTCTCTCTCTCTCTCTCCCCTTCCAAACTATGCTATTTTCATCATTGTCTGAAACCACTTTCACGTCTGGTTTCAAACACCTGCTACACGATTAAGAATGGGGGGGGAAGGCAATTAACACAATTACGTATAATATTCAGCAGCAACACTGTGGTTATGTAAAGAAATGTTGTAAAGCAGCAACTACAGATATTTGTTGTCGGATGTAGTGGAGTAAAAGTAAAAAGTATCTTGTAACTAAACCACTCAAGTGAAGTACAGATACTTGGGTACAGCACCGAAGCAAATGTTCTTAGTTACTGTTCACCAAATCTGGCAACCAAACCAAAATGATGATGCTGTTGTTGCTTATAATAAGCAATATGGTTTGCAATCGTAGCAATAATAACATTCTATGCAAAACACAAACATAGTATTTCTTTTAACTGACTCTGATTAAATGCAGAACTGTAGACTGGTATTTGTTCAAAACTTTACATTTTTCAAAGCAGAATCTTTCTCAGTATGAATGAGCCCAGGGAGAGTTACTGTACATATTGTACATATTGTTTACCTACAGGTGCATAAACCGTGTGATGGTGCAAAAAGAATCTTAGCTACTCAAATTCTGAATGGACAGAAGCAATTAGGTCCATAAATATTTGGCCAGTGACAGCATGACAGATTGCTACGTCTACTTCAGGATATTGGAGTTTCAGCTTTCAGATTTGATTTGAGAGTATACAGTACACATGCAAATCAGATGAAATGAGTATAAATTAAAGCACTTTTCATCTGTCAGAAACCTTTCCCTAACCCACCTCCCGGTCCTTTATAGGAATAAAGGTACAGTAATAAAATACACATCATATTTTCCACTACATCTGACTGATTTCTTGACTAATCTACTTCGAAATCTTTGAAGATGCCATCTTATGCCATTCTTTTGTCTGGTCGTGACTTATGTTCTGTTGTGTTCGGTTCCAACATAATCTGCTTTTAGACATCTTTTAAGAGCACATAACCTGACGTGGATGCCAAAAATGAAACTTTGTGTAAATAGATTTTTAAAGCTTCCCCTGCTAATACCCACCAGGCCATGAACGCCTTAGTAATGCCAGGTGATGAGTTTAATCATGGGTGTTAATGTCGAATGACGCGTGACTTTAGTTTATTTATATACAGGTAACTATTATATGGTGGTGCTGCAGTGAAGCAAAAAGCAAACATAGACTATAATGTAGTGATACAGATATTTATGCATGTAAAAAAAATTTTTTTTTCACATTTTGTTCAGTTGAAGCCAAATATTTGCATACACTTACACACAACTTCACATTTTATGTAACCATACATTTTCCTTTGTTAAACCAATTCTACTTTATTCTTAGAAAAAATTCAGTTTTCTTAGAAATACATTGTTTTCAGTGAATAAAAGGATTGCATACACTTTCTTAGGATTTGCTGGCATTTGGTGGTAGTTTTTTAATGGAACTTGTTCTCTGTTGATTCTTGTGATCAACTGCAAACTTTATCCTTTCTTTTTTGCTCTTTTGAATACAGTCAGAAGTGCACTACTCCTAATTGTGACACTTGGTCAATCAGGGGCTTTTAGAATCAATTAACTTCAATTATGTAACCTTTGAGCCAGTAGAAATGTGATATAGCGAATTAAAGCTAAAATAATTAAAAGATGTGAAAAAGTTCACATCTCTAACTGAGCTGGCAAACGAATTATACTGTATAGTGAAAAGATTGAATATTTAGTATTTTGGTCTCAACTGTATATAAACTACTAAATGTAATATGAATGAGATTTTATTATTTAAATATATATTTTTTAATAGACAAAAGAATTATCAGGGTTAATTAATACACACCTAGTACCAAACATCGTGCAATCATCCGTTATCTACACAGGTTATCCTGGAGGTTATCCCAGGGAGCTTATGGCACAAGGCAGGACAAATCCATTGCAGGGCACAAACACACAAACAATCACACAGGCAATTTAAAACCTTATCAAATTGTACTGTGCATATTGGTGGCACTGTGGGAGGAAACCAGAGGTAAACCAGAGTACCCAGTTAAATCATCAACTCAGAAACTGGATAAAATGGCAAGTGGATGGGTCCAAACATTTGAAAGCAATGGTGAAATGTAGGTTCTACACATAACTCTGTGCTAGAATTAACACAACACTTGTTCTGTTACATACTGATCCAGGACCAGGTTATGGAAATGACCCACAATGGGGTTCATTAAACCCAAAATTTTTTAGAATCTATGCAAACAACAGTTCTACTCCGGACTTGGGACGTGGTTGTCTATACCTTGCCTTATTTGGCATATTGTTTATCTCCATTTTATTTTGCTTTGGTTACTCCAGAAAAGGGATTGAAAGTGAATATATTTATTAATGTCATTGTCTCCTTGTGTATCCGCAGGTTCCGGAACGATTTCTGGAAGTGGCGCAGATCACGTTACGGGAGTTTTTCAATGCTATTGTGGCAGGCAAAGATGTTGATCCTTCCTGGAAGAAGGCCATCTACAAGGTTATCTGCAAGCTGGACAGCGAAGTCCCGGAGATCTTTAAATCTCCCAACTGTCTGCAGGAGCTTCTGCATGAGTAATAACTGGCATCACCTAGTACTTAACAACTTCACGCTCCCCAGATCTGTATGAAAATGAAGGTAGCATTTTTAAATTTATAAATTCCAGCTACTTTGTTGGCTGTTTGTGCTTCTTTGTCTAAAAAAAAAAAAAAAAAAGTCGGATAGTTTTGACGGCATTAATCCTAGTCAAGTCAACTCCTCGCTCTTGTCTGTATGAAGGGCGTGGCTATATTTACCACAAGATGGTAACTAATAGATGGTACCCAAGAAATTTCTTAATTTTTTGGGCATTTTGTTAAAGATATGTTTCATGCCAGGATGTTTGCAATGTGTGATTACATTTTTAGCTGTATAGATGTGATTATTATTATTATTATTATTTATGAATAATATAATTATTACTATTAATGTTATTAATGCTTGCAAAACACTTGTGGTATTCTTGTTTCTCATGGCAATGCTGAATAAATTATTCTTTGAATAAAAAAAAATATCAAGTTAAAATATTTTTAGGTCTGTTATTCAGCACTGGGTGCGTTAAAATGTTTTCGTGTCCACTCGGATACGTACGTAGGCCTAATCATTAGCTTTTTCCTTTACAGAACTAAGCAACACCAACCATTTGAACCCAGCAACAAATATTTTTTTTTCCCTGTAAAGGCATTTTATTCAGTGTCCTCATCCAAATATAGAGTGCATGATATAATTAAAATAAAGTATGTAGACAGACTTTGCTCATGTATGGCCTAAAGTCCAAACCAAGGGTACAAACATAAAAACTTTTACGCCTAGCGCCTGAGCTACTGGCTGACTGAAATATCTAACCAGAATTTTATTTATAATTGATTATTATTATTATTATTAATATTATTATTATTATTATGGGTTACTACTAGCAAAAGCCATGGAAAGCTAAACTACAACATTCAAGGCGTAAAAGTCTTTTTATTAATCATAAAAACCAAAAAAAATAAATAAACTTAGTATTATTACATACTGCAACAAATAAAATCTAGTTCAATGCCAGAATTTTATTTGTAAGTTTATGTAAACACCTTTCCCACCTTTAAAGGGGATGTATTATGTAAAAGTCTCCAGTGTGTGTGCAAACAGAAATCTGAAAAAAAAAAAGCATTACTTGCTTTTTGCCGGGTTTTTTTTGTCTTTTTTTTTAAAGGCCGAGGTCTCATTTAAGAAGAACCCCTCCACTGGTTTATTTGCAACTGTGCTGTTCCCACGAGGGGCGTGGCTCAACATTAACTCATTTACATAGACACTGCAACGGCGAATTCGGAAGAGAAGTGAAATAAAATAAAATAACAATCTGAGGGGTATTTCAGGTGTAGCATTAACACACACACTCACACACACACACACACACACTGGGGGAGCCTCTGAGACTTATAGAAACTTGTTAAAGTAAAATATGGGGCCTTTTTACAATGTTATATAACAACCAAAATTCAAGTGAAAATCAAAATAAAAGAAGAAAAACCTACACTAACCTGCGTGCACACCCTATTATATTCTGAGAATTACCCAATCATATTCAAACTTATATATATATACTGGATATTCAATAGTAATTATCATACACACTTAAGTAAATCTAATTACCCACAAATAACGTTCAACTGTTTCTGTAAAATACATTTTTTTTACATTGTTTTGGTTTCATCTGCCTGTACAAGGGAACACCATGAAGGCCATCATCAAGAAGTGGAGCAAATGCGAAAAAGAAGATCTACAGTGGAAATAAAAGATCTGCATGAATATCTTGAATGTACTAATCACTCTGAGTATAAGAACATTTTTTACATACTGTATCTTTACATAAGTTGCTAGGTGGCTTTTTGGTGAAAATAAACAGCGAAGTCTGCCTAAACACTTCAAATCATGTGGCTAAATGTCTTTTGGTCTGATGAGTCAAAGGTAGAACTTTATGGGCACAATTTTAAACGACACGCACAAAAGCAAGACAGGTTAAAACCCTAAAAAAAAAACATCCCCATGGTGGAGCATGGTGTTGGCAGCATTATGCTTTTGGGCTGCTTCTCCTCAGCTGGGACTCGGGCTCTAGTCCAGGTACAAGGAAACATGGATAGCTCCAGTCCATTCAGGCACAAGACCACTTCTAAAAGATGAAAAATGTCCCACAAACCCAAAGCATAAATCCAAATCAACAATGTAACGGCTTCAGAAGAAGAAGCTCAAAATTAGTATGACTTGAAGAGGACTGTGCACAGGAGATCCCTCACAAATAGACAGATATGCAAAGATGGAATAAAATCAAGACGTGCTAAATTAGATTGAGGGCTGTATTCCTGTAATTCAATTTTATTTAATTTTTTTGCTAAATCACATTGTTTTTCTTTCACATTAAACACATTTAAATTCCCATTAATCTATTACTAATAAATTATATGAATAATTATTCAGTTAAATTACTAATTGAGTCTAATGGTTTGAAACACCAGCACTAACACAGTTCCTGCTCCACTCATACCAGTACAACACCCATTAACACACCACTGCCATGTCAGTGTCACTGCTCTACTGTAAATTGTACGGCATTCATATAATAAATGGTCAATATTGTTGTCCTAATGGACAGGATATAAAGTATGGCTTTGCATTAGTGATATGTCTAAGGTTTCAATTTGTTCCCCTCCCATACTAATTAATCCCAACTGTTCTCCTCAAGTTGGGATACAGTGATGGCACAATTCAACATCTGCATATATGTGTATAAAATATATGTGTATGATATTTTGAAACTTGATTTACATGCATTATAAATAAATTCCTCTTGAATAAGAATTTCGAACAAAAAATAAAGAATACACATAACACAGTTAAATGCAATGCTTGATTTACTGTCATCTCTGAGTGAAATAAGGAAAATGTAGCTCTGTTTACAAGTTATTACAGATTAAAATGTGTAAAAAAATAATTATGAAATTATTCACAAGAGACCCATTAAAAAAACAAACAAGCAAGCACTTGGGACTGTAATTCAGTTTTTTTTATCTGGTTTTCAACAGCAATGAATTTGTACTGTTATTTTTCTACCATGTTCTACATATGTTCCAGATTATTATCAGTGACTGTAATAAATAAAAGACATTGACTAAGAAAAGCCTAATGAATAAAAAAGGGCAAATTAAATGAAAAAAAAAAAAAAAAACGGTATGTGTCGACTGTACCAAGAGGTTGGAAGAATCTTCGCTGTAATTTACAAGCTGATACGAAAAGACACTTTAGCTGCCTAAGCACTCCAGTGACTCCCTACCCCTATAGGCAGGTCACTCCCTATTCTGTGCCACAATGATGAGCAGAAGCGTGTAGCGCTCGAACCCTTCTGTTTGATTTCATCAGAGTGCCTTTGAAAGGCACATCCTAACAGCACAACAATAAAACAGCTGTGTTTGTCCTGGCCCATTCATTGTTGAAATTTTTACCACCAGTCTCTGTTTTCTTTTTAAAACACAGCCTCATGTCAGTATCATATTGTTTCTAATGAAAAATAAAATAAGACAAAATATTTCTAAAACGTTGATACTCATGCTGTTAGACATTAGAAGGTTGGGGTTTTTTTTCAGTAGGTATAATCATAATTAAATAAAAAAAAAAATTTAATGTCTAAATTTTAAAAGGCACATGAAAGCATAAAGATATTAAATAGAGTTAAAATTCATTATTTGATTGTGACTTAAGCTGCATCTCATGCGTGCGTGATGAAGACTTCTGGCATGACAGTCAAATGAAGATGCCGCTCCAGCTGTTCGGACATAATCTCACGTGCCAAATTTCTCCTCAAGAATTCTTACACATAACCAGTTATGTTTTTTTTTTTTTTTTCCTCTTAAAACCACTGGGCCACCTGAGGCCCCCTCTCCCTCCCCCCTCAGCGCCGAGCAGACGGGCTTCTTACAGTTGGGCTGAAGCAGCATCTTTGCATTACACGAACAGTCTGCTTCATAATCAAACACCATCTGTCGCTACATCTGAACCTGTTTTAACATCTGTGCATTCTGCAAAGCTGTAAAAAAACTGTTCTGAACTTTCACAGTTCACTGAGCTGGATGTGTATATTTACAACCTTTAATGCATCTTTGCGCTACTTTTATGAGGTGCCCCCACTCTCTCCTGGCTAGGGGGTTGTAAGGGGTACCAGTTGTCCTGCCACGAGTAGCCAAGTGCAGATGCACGCTATGGCACAGAGGCATGCAGCAAGAGGAAGATGGAAGGAGAGCTTGAAAGTGAATGAACATTTTTGCCAAGTAACAAACCGTTGTAACCCGTCCTGCCTCTGTTGAGGAGCCTTGAAGTTGATCATGCTTGACGTCCTATTAGAGGAACTGACACTACAGACTATTGAAGTCAATCAGGAGCATGGCTGGGGTGAAACTAAAGTGCATTCTAGGAAATTTGGGAACTGAAACATCTCTCGCAGGATGATTCAGCTGCTACATCACTACATCCAGAGTTTGTCTTGCTTCAGCTTCAGACCCAGTGAGGGGCGGATTACAGCAGCATAAGCACCATAAACCATGATGTTGCACTGACACATGCACAGAGAACGCACTGGTCATGACTAGAAGAAGAAGACAGTTTTTCTCTTTCTACATGTGTGGATTCATATGATCTCTAATGATGCAAGGCACTTAGGCACTCATAAATGAATATGAATTGCTCCAAGATTATTATGCTTTATACTGTATTATTCGCTACAGAATAATTATTGCTAATAAAAAAGAAAAATTATGACTTTAAATCTTGATGAAGAAAGAATGTCTGAAATAGAAATGACTTTCTTTACAATTTAAATGCTATTGGATTAAAAATAGGAAATCTATTTAAAAAAAAATTATTTTTAGTATTATCATTTATTTTACTACAGTATTACTGTATTTAATTATTTAATTATCATTTTATTATTATTATTTACTATCATAAATTCATTTGTATTAACGTTCACATTCATAATATGCATAATAATCTATTCATAACAACCCAAAATGTCTTAGCCTTACACTATAAAAATATACTTTAACTAATTTAACACACTTTAACTAATTTTTACACAATTTATAAATATATTCTCTATTGTAAGTTTACATCACTAAATATCTCACTATATAATAATTCTCATTCTCTATAGCGCTTATCCTGTACAGAGTCACAGGAGGCCCTGGAGCCTATCACAGGGAACTCAGGGCACTAGGCGGGGTACAGGCGGGGTACAGGCGGGGTACAGGCGTGGTACAGGCGGGGTACAGGTGGGGTACAGGTGGGGTACAGGTGGGGTACAGGCGGGGTACAGGTGGGGTACAGGCGGGGTATAGGCGGGCCCCTGGATGCGGTGCCAATCACAGGGGCACACAAGCACACACATTATGGGCATTTTGGGAAGCAGTCAGACCAATCTTTATGTCTTTGAACTGTGGAAGGAAACCAGAGCACGTGGAGGAAACCCACCAATCACGGGGAGAACATCCGATCGAACCCTCAACCCTGGAAGTGCGAGACCACAGTGCCAAAGTGCCACCTATTTACTGTATAATGAGCAAAAAGAATTGGCAGTTACCTGTGAACTGAGCAGTTTAACAACAAGAATCTATTTGATCCAACTATTGTTGGAAGCAGGAAATTAAGTCGTATAAACCCATAGGATAAAAGTTGAAGTGCTGCTGTTAAAAACATTGCATTTGGTCAAATATCTATAAAATAACAAGTCCTAGAGTTTAAAATGAGTAAAAAATCATATACTGATAACATGTATAGATATATGAGCAAACATTTACATTACATTTATAGAGATTTGTAAGTTCATCTCGCAGGTTTCTGAACACGGCAGCTTAACAGAGGAGAGACGAGATCACTTGGTGACATCTAGTGGCAATTCAATTGTGCAACTCAATGTGAAAAGATTGTGGAAAGTCAATATTCTCAAGGTTGAATTCAAATATGCATGCTATGTTAATGTTTACTGTTACTGCTTTTACCAAATCATTGTAAAGATCCTTAATAGGTTGTTGCTATTATCTGCAATTTATAATCTGCTTTTAAAAGAACACACTCACTCACTCACACACACACTCACACACACAGGAAAGTACGTAGATCTACCAGAGATTATAACTAGGAAATTAAGTCAATTCTCCATGTCTCCTTTAATAGCTTGGATTTCAAGAGTTTCAGCACTTCAGCAAGTTCCAGCTAATATAATTATTTCAGCTCAGTTTTTCAGCTTTTCCATTTGTGGGACCACCTCGATTAAATCCCAGTAGCTAACTGCATTATAATTAAAACACTGATGCTCGCCTATAAAGACAAAAAAAGACCAGATCTCAGATAGTTCTAGACCCTCAGCAGATCACAGTCTCTCCTGCATTCTCTTCGAACCACAAGCACAGCTTAGCAACCCTCATAGGAGAAATGCATCAAGACTCCTCTGTGTTTTGGCCTCCTGGTGGTGTAATGAACCGCTGACATTTCTACTTACCACTCTCCAGTTGCTTTATGGTGTTCTCAGACCGACAGCACAGCGATATGGTATTTAAGAGAGACGACAAATCACTACTCCATTTGCTCTGGATAAAGATGTCCACTGGAGACACTCCATAGTAATCATTCAATTATTAAAAATAATGCTGACAAGGATTGTCCAAAAAAAATTAAAATTTCACTAAGTATATTAATAATATTATTATTGCCAGCCATCAGTTTTGCTCCAATAGAGCTTTAAGTATCAGAATTAAAAGTATCATGTGTGTAAAATGAAGCCGTGTCTTCTTTCCCAACAAAAGTTATAACATATTACAAGCCTCTCTGGTATCAATTATGCAACATTAGATGTGAAGTACAGTATCAGTTACCCGGTATTAAATGTGAATTATCAGTTAGTTATCAGGTGTCAGGTTGCCAGGTACCAGACCAGGGATCAGCTTGGATTCAACACCTTGATGTAGATGGACGGACAGACAGACAGACAGACAGACAGACAGATAGATAGATAGATAGATAGATAGATAGATAGATAGCCACGGGCCAAAAGTAAAAAAAAAAAATGACACAAATATAAATTTTACAATGTCTGGTACTTCAGTGTTTTTAGATCTTTGTGTCAGATCTTACTCTGGCCTACTGAAATATAAACCTTTCATAACCTTTTATAAGTGTTAAATTACATTAAGTTTATACCAAGACTCAGTATTTGCAGTGTTGACATTTTTAATAGACCTCTGCAATTCAACCTGGCATGCTGTCAATCAACACCTGAGCCACACCCTGACTGATGGCGCAACCCATTCTTAATAATTAATGCTTGGACTTCTCAGCAGAGAGAAGCATGAAGAGCTCCAAAAATGTCCTGGTAGACGGCTGCGCTGACCTTGGACCTGATAAAACACAGTGGACCAACACCAGAAGATGACACGGCTCCCTAAACCATCAATGACTGCAAACTTTACACTCGACCTCAAGCATCTTGGATTCTGTGCCTCGCCTCTCTTCCTCCAGACACAGGGACCTTGATTTCCAAATGAAATGCAAAATTTACTTCCATCTGAAAAGAGGACGTTGGCCCACTGAGCAACAGTCCAATCCTTTTTGTCCTTAGCACAGGTAAAACACCTCTGAAGTTGTCTCTCCTTCAAGAGTGGCTTAACACAAGAAATGTGACAGTTGTAACCCGTGTCCTGTATAGGTCTGTGTGTGGTGGCTCTTGAAGCACTGACTCCACTCCTGTTGAATCTCCCCCAAATTCTTGAACAGTTTCACAATCCTCTCAAGGCTGCGGTTATCCCTGCTGCTTAAGCATCCTTCCATTCAACTTTCCATGAATGTGCTTTGATACAGCACTGACCTTTTGTGGCCTACTGAACCAGACTGAGAGACCATTTAAAGGCTCAGGAAAATTTTGCAAGTGTTTTGAGTTATATATCTGATTTGAGTGTGACACCATGAGTCTCCAATATTGAACTTTTTCACAATATTCTAATTTTCTGAGATACTGAATTTTGGGTTTTCATTAGCTGCAAGCCGTAATAATCAACATTAAAAGAAATAAACAATTATATCAGTCTGTGTGTAATGTAAAAAAAAATTTATTTAAGTAATTTAATTCAAAAGGTGAATATTTTATAAAATATTATATAATATAATTATATATTATATAATATTATATATTATATAATATATAATATATAAGTTTCACCTTTTGAATTAAATTACTTAAATAAATCAATTTTTGATATTTTAATTTATTGAGATGCAACTGGATATGAGTATAAAGATAGATAGATAGATAGATAGATAGATAGATAGATAGATAGATAGAGTGGGGCAAAAAAGTATTTAGTCTCACCCACTTAAAAAGATGAGGTCTGTAATTTTCATCATACAAGGCGACAGTGCTGACCACTACACCACCGTGCCGCCCCTGTCAAAGGACACCAGTAACAAAATTGTAGACCTGCACCAGGCTGAGAAGACTGAATCTGCAATAGGTAAGCAGCAATTATTAGAAAATGGAAGACATACAAGACCACTGATAATCTCCCTCCATCTGGGGCTCCACGCAAGATCTCAC
>JAQMYJ010000005.1:29330225-29345898 GCA_030014305.1 Clarias laeviceps
TCTCTCTCTCAGCGTGTCTCTCTCTCTCAGCGTCTCTCTCTCTCTCAGCGTCTCTCTCAGCGTCTCTCAACGTCTGTCTCTCTCAGCGTCTCTCTCAGCGTCTCTCAGCGTCTCTCTCTCAGCGTCTCTCTCTCTCAGCGTCTCTCTCTCTCTCTCTCTCAGCGTCTCTCTCAACGTCTCTCTCTCTCAACGTCTCTCTCTCAACGTTTCTCTCAATGTCTCTCTCTCAGCGTCTCTCTCAGGGTCTCTCTTAAGGTCTCTCTCAGGGTCTCTACAGTAAGTCTCTAGTCATTGATTTGAACAGTCCTTGACTCCACAGCACCCCCCAGTGACCTGCTAGAGATCTGCGAGTTAAGTCTGGAGAAAATGGGATCCATATTTGACGACACCAACGTGTACATGCTGCACATGATGTACCAGGCCATGGGCGTCTGCCTCTACATGCAGGACTGGGACGGAGCCATGAAGTACGGACAGAAGATAGTGCAGCCCTACAGGTGGCACGGATTATTCATATTAATAATGTTTGACATTAGTAATAAGAAGACGTTTATATCGCTTGTCTAGACGCTGACAGGTTTTTTTTCCCCCCTCCGCAGTGTGCATTACCCTCAGTACTCTCTCAACGTGGCGTCCATGTACCTGAAGCTTGGAAGACTTTATATGGCACTTGAGAAGAAAACACAAGGAGTGAAAGCTTTAAAAAAGGTATCATATGTTTTTAAAACTCAAACTGAAACTCAAGTCCGCAGAAAACCTGCAGCAACTTAGCTGCTGGAGCTCATGGGTGTCGTGTTCAGTGATGTAATACATGAGCTACTCTTAGACACCTTTACATTGTATATTTGTGTCAAAGGCGTGTAAGTCAGACCTACGAACTAATCTGACCGGAATGGAAAACGTTTGTAAGTCAGGGACGACCTGTATGAGTTACATCACCATCCAGACCTGTTTTTCTTTTCTCTACTTGTAACTACAGACTTCGGATCACCGAGATAAAGTTGACTTGACATTCGATATTCGATGCGATGATGTTCAAAGTTTCTTCCCTCGGTATGAACAAAACATGTTATATATGTAATGTGAAAACCTGACATCACCGAGTGTTTTACTCAAAGCGACTTGCAGCTCATCAGCATGTAAAACCCAGTCAGGTGTCTTTAAGTGCAAGTCACTAAAATAATTAGAAGCAGCAAAAATATTTAGTTCTATTCTTCTTTCATTGGTTTTTATTATACATAAGCAAATTTAAAAGTTATTTTATGTGTACAAGTTATTAGAACATAAAAATGTCCACCGTCAGTAACTGTCATATCAGAAGTGCTGCTGAAAATATAATTATTGAATAAAGGGCGTGGCCTCTCCTAGTACTACAGCTCTTCTCTGTAGTACACTCATAGAACACACACGGGCCCTTATTACAGTACGGAATACGTTCGATGTAGTGTAAATCAATAGAGCGTCATGTCTGTTACATGACAAATTTCCAACTGTAGTCATGCAATAGACAAAGTGCTGCTGAAATAGCAAAGCGCTCTGTAGCGGAGATTAGCAACCAAAAGTCTTGTGTAATTATTTCTCGTGAAATAAATAACACAAACTTTTAGTGCATGCATGCAAACCCTCCATTATTCTTTTACTTGAAGAAAATTCTAGATTAAATCCAGAAAAATAAATATTTAGTTTGAAAATGTGATCCGACATCCATGTATCAGTGGACATTCTGATAAGTTCCCGAGATGCCCTGTAGGGGGAGCTGGTTAGTCATTTTGCTGCTTGCATTGAACCGATCCCTCCAGTCTGCTGAACGATATCATGTGAAGAACAGATTGACCTGCAGCGTCCAGCCTCGGTAGTCTGTGTGTCATTTCCTCAGCTGAACTCTGATAACTGCGTGAGCTGTGAGATGGCACAGTGGTGCAGCAGATGTTGTGATGGTGCATGTGCCCGGGCTGGTGGCATCTTCACCCAGAAGTGTTTAAGATGTTTACTCGTGTCGGTTAAGGATTCCTCCCTGAATAGATCCGACACTCTTGGCCTGGTCACCTCTGCCTGCCTTAAGAGGAAAAGAAATTCCAGGTTAAGCTGTTGATGAAACTCTCTTGAACACGAGAGCCTCTAGTGCACATGCCTTCTAGGCTCCCAGGTGGAAACGTTTCCACAAGTGGTGTGCAGGACGTGATTTAAACGCGGCATGGTAGATATTGCAGTAGATCAGAGCTCGATGACGCCTCTGTGAATAGATGAAGTTCCCTGTTTTTTTTTCTACCACATTTTCTCAAGAATGATCGAGAGCATGGTCCTCTCACGCTATCATGATGTTAATAGATGTTGAAGTTAAATGAGTCTGGCGTCACCTCGGCCTACAGGAAGAACTGTGGTTCTGTAAAGATCAGATGACTATCAGGATTCACCGGGAGTTCAGAACTGTATTCCAAAGAGATGAAGGAATGATTGAGGATGATGTTGAATCGAAGAGAGAGAAGAGTTTTGCGATGCTGAATTGTTCTCTGCACTTGGCAGAGTCGAGCAGTTAGCACACGGCTGCCTTTGCTGATATTTTAGAGATTTGACTAAAATTAGGAATCTGGTCAGAGGTTTCGTTTTCTCTATTCCAGTCTTCGAGCTGTGTTTTTTTTTTGGAGGTATGTGTAGGATCAGCGTCAGTGTTTTAAGTTTCTGGCTAAATGTTTGATAGTACAATCTATTTTCTGAAGTGCACCAGCAACTTCTTAAGCACAATACCGCTACAGTGTGATGCCGCCACCACCATGCTTCAAGGAGGAGATGGTGTTTTTCGGGTCCAAAGTCTCACCTTTTTTTTTTTTTTTCCCCCCCATAAATCCTTTTTCATTATGACCAAAACATTACATTTTGTTTCATCTGACCAGAGGAGGCGTCTCCAAAAGGCTGGTGATCACTCAGTGTTCAGTCACAACGTTCCGTCCTTGTCTGACAACCTTCCAGGCCAGGGCAGTGTACTGATACCACCATAATGGTGGACGGAGGTGCTTTTGGTTCAGGCGGAGGTTCTCACTCACCAGTTCAATTTTGCTTAAACTGGGATCCAATTGAACATCAACACCCGCTCCAATGGGTTTGCATTGGGTTTGTTACACAAAGTGACTGGAGATGACAATCAGCCTACTGTACATGTCTGCATGTCTTTGGACTGTGGGTGGAAACTGTGCGAGTACCCAGAGGACACCCCCCCCCCCCCCAATGCATAGACGGGGTTCGACGCCCAGCCCTGGAGGAGCGAGTTGCTCACCACTCGCCTTCTTTGGCCACTTGTGGTGTCCCTGTGTTTGAGATGTTTATAGTTGCTCTTAATGAGGGTTCGGCAAAAGTAATACAAGTTTAAATGAGACGTGTGGAGTGTTTTTTCTATATTTATCCCAGGTATATGAAATGGATTATATAATGTAAACATTTTGCTTTAACCTTTTGATACCAAACCGTGAAAAGGTTATTGAAAGATTTGAAGATCATGTGAAGTTTAAAGTTACTGACTCACTTATAACAGATAAAAAGATATAAACTTTTTCACTTTGTTGTTACTTGAAACTCCTTTAAAAATGTAAATGAAATCTCTTTTTTTATGCTTTTTGCTCATTTTAATTTCAGGCTCTTGCAATCATGAATGTTTCGTTTGGAAAGGAGCATCACTACATCGCTGAGATAAAAAAGGAAATGGAAGAGCAGAAGTAAAAGAACGAACCTCTGTAAAATCAAGAATGGCTCTATGGCATGCAAAACCTGTACCTCTGCTTACACACACACACACAGTTTCTCCTGGGTGTCATTTTAAGTTTTTGTTTGTTTGTTTTACAAAGGACTCTTGACCTGGTCCTGGATATTTAGGTGTTGGTTCTGTTCTCTGTCTGTACCATGAATACATATGCACTGTTTGTGTGAACAAGGGCTAATAATTAAACATTAAATATATTTGTCCTAAAAATTGTCTGAAAATTACTTTCTTTGCCGTATTATTCATTAACCATGTTTGTTTGGATACAGAATTTATTAATGATTTAGTAATATAATAATTAGAAGATAATTTAACATGAATCAAGATGTATTTCTGATTCTAAATATTAACTGTTTAGATAAATGTGGGACAACTTAAGATTAATGATAAACTAAAATTGGGTGGTTAATGCTTATTATACTGTATATAAGCATTGATGTTAATTTTATATTATTTTTAAGGCACCTAAGTAACTTTACTGTGCGTAAGTGAATATTTCACACATTTGTTCTTTTTACATGAATACTTTTATTAAAAGAATGTTTACTTTTACTCCACTACATCATATAGGAAATATCTGTACTTTTACTTTAACCAGAGTGTCGTACCTGAGGTGGGAATTCATTTCCTTTGTGACGTGCCTGTGTAACGCGTTGGAAATCAGACGTGAAGCTGGTCATGAAAACAGCACGTTCATGCTCGAGTGAGAGGATTTACTATGAAAAAGGAAACTGATAATACAAGCACATTTTTTTAACTCATAAATTTGAAGGTGAGTACTTTTTTTGTACTTTGTGCAAGTAGGAATGTAAATGGACGACTCCTACTTAAGCATATTTTCAGTAAAGTTATACAAAGTAGTCTGCTAAAAAAAAATAAAAAAATTGGATGCTTGTCAGCATAATATCCTGAGAGAAAATATCATTTATGAAAGTCTGCTGCTTCAGCGTTTTTAGATCATACATGTCAAGAAGGGCTGCAAAGAAGCCACTTCTGTCCAGCAAAAACATCCTCCGAGAGCAACTTCTCCCCACCATCGAGGAACATTTCTGGTCCATGTCCAGGAAACTCCTCAGTCCTTAATCCCACTGAGAACTTCTGGTCAAAACCCCACAAATTCTGACAAACTCCAAGCAGTGATTATGTAAGAATGGGCTGTGCTATCGTTCAGGGTGTGGCCAAGAAGTTGACTGACAGCATGTCAAGGTGAATTGCAGAGGTCTTGGAAAAAGAAGGTCAACACTGCAAACACTGACTCTTTACTTAAACTAAAAGGCTTTTATTGACAATTACATTAACACTCGTGAAACGCTTGTAATTATACTTCAATACACCAGAGTAACATCTGACACAAAGATCTAAAGACACTGAAGCAGCAAACACTGAAAATGAATATTTGTGTCAGTCTCAAAAGTTTTTGCCAGACAACAATAAAATAAACCACAAGTGAAACAAGTTTCTCACCAACTCTATATTCTTTCAACTTGATTACATGGATGATATGATTAATCAGTTTGGGGAGAACCAGCAATCAAGCAAGAAAATATGAACACCGTTCTTAAATCACAAATGAAGGCAGTCCATTTGGACAAGAGTTTGAGTTGTGACCCCCTTCTGCACCAGGTTTGCCTGGATCAAAGGGGCCTTTCATTTTTGCTCCACTGACAAACGGTTCCTGAAGAAGCTACACACACACTTGATAGTCTGTTGAATGGCCACCTAACGCACATGGTGAAACATGCACTCCCCTCTTTCCAGTTCATCTTCATTCAGAAGGTATTTATTCCATTTTAATCATCAGTCCAGACTCGGAAACCGTTTTACTTACATCTCACATAACTGCTTAGTAATTTTATCCAGAATGTTCCAGTCAGAAGATTAACATTCATGAGAAGATGACAAACACATCTAGTTGTGGGTCACTTTAATCTCCACATACTGGAAGACATTTGCAGAAGGTTACACGAATTCCTCCACAAATAAAACAAACTGCATATATACAGTAAAACTGAACCATTTAAGAAACGGGATTGTGTACATTTTATTTGAAACGTCTGCAGAATCACTTAAAAAGCAACGTCTGTTTATTAATCCAACATACAAAAAATAAAAAGCATAATATGCAACCTGAAAATTCTAAAATGTAATTAAAATTTTTAAAAATAAGTCTTAAAATACTAAACGCACGATTTTGCTAAATTTAGTTCCATTAGATCATTGCTGCTTCTGAATGAATGAATATCTTTAGTTTTCTTCACACACAGGAGTTACTTGGGGATCCCAGCTACCATCTCAGACTCGATTCCACAGTGATCGGAACCTCTCAGGATCTTGAAATAACCTGAAACAACAAGACGACAAAAAACACAAGATTAATGAATCACTTCTTAAAATATTTTGTTTAAAACAAAAATAAATAAATAAATAAAAAGAATTGCAGTTATTTTTACCGTTATTGCCCCAATCGGTGTTCCATGAGTTAGCAGCCAGCCAGTAGGGGGTGCCGTTTTCCTCTCCCCAGCCCAGGATCTTGATGGCATGACCTCCTAATTCAGAGCCAGTGACGTGCTGATAAACACCTGGAACATCAGACAGAAACACCATGAAGGGCTTTTACAGCAAACACGAGGTCTTGGACACTAAACTTTAGACATCAGCTCTGATTAACAGGTGAAGCTGAAGGAAAAGTCACTCAAACCCAAGATTTAATATTAATTAGCTGATTTACTTTTTCCTCCCCAAAATGTCCAATTAGGACCCTGCACTCACAGATTGGAGTTTTAAACAAAATTAACTTCCATTGACTAACACACACAGTACTGCGGTATTCGAGTCAAAATTCACAGCTCACCAGACTTGTACAGAAGAAAGTCCTCATACACGGTGAAAGCGCCCTCCACTGGACCGTTCTTGTAGAGCTCTTGCATTATCTGAGTCTCATCAGGATCAATTCTATAGGACTGTTTTCCTACAAAAGTGAAGTGAACTGCAGTTAAGTCTCCGACTCTACAAGGTTGAACTGTATTCAGTCTTAAGTTCTCTAACAAACATGTCTACAGATGGAGGTTCTTACCGAAGTGCTTGTCCTGCTGGTACGAGGGACTGTAGCCGGGTTCACATTTCTGGTCACATTCTGGAGTGTCTCCGCCCTCACCGGTGCACGGAGGGCGAGAGCCATTGATGTGATGCTCACAGGGTTCAATAGTGTACGGACGACATCCTAAAGAACACAAAGGTTCATTAAATAAATACAAAAAGAAGTGAGATGTTAACCATGTGGACGATTAAACACTTACCGATATGAGAGTCATAAAGTCCACCCGTCACCAGACCTTGAGATGTCCAGTAATCCCAAGCGGCAGACGGGTATCCACCGTTACATCTGAAGTGATAGAGCAGAGAAATGTTTTTCAGGTCCCAGGTGTTGACCACATGTTTAAAATGCATCTTAAGATAATCAGAAATACAGGAACAAAACAGGCCTTTATGATTAAGTAGCACATTTACACTCGTTAAAAATTATATATATATATATAAAAATACACTTTTAAATCTCAGGTTTTGCCCCCTTCATGTTATGCTGACCTTCTCCAATAGGGTTTAATGTAATTGTATTAATCGCTGATCTACTGAACTAGCATGAGGTTTTTTTAAAAAATGTTATTACTAAGAAAGCAATCTGTATATAATCATCTGCTAAATCAGGGGTCGGCAACCTGCGGCTGCCTGTGGCTTTTAGTTTAAAAAAAAAAAAAAAAAAAAAAGTTTAGTGGCAGTTCATTGATTTCATAAATGCAACACTTTTTTAAAATATCTACATAAAGTTAGAAAACAATACAAGTCGTGTTATCTTCATTTTAAATGTCAAAAGGGTTTTGTGGCTCCTGGTGATTTCTTTTCTGTGGGAAACGGGTTCAAAAGGCCGTGTGTGTGTGTGTGTGTGTGTGTGTGTGTGTGTAAGGTTGCCAACCCCTGGTCTAAATGACGCAAATAAAAATAATTCCCATTTATGAGATGAACATGAATCCAGATGGTAGGTTTATATTTTCATACAAACGCACCAGACAGTCAGTATATCTGCATTAAAGTCAACATGTAGAGTGTGATGTGGTCCTTAAATTATCAAGCTTAAAATATGCTCCCCCCTTTTTTTCTTTTCTTTTTTTTTTTTTTAAGTCAAACCAGTAAACTTTGAGTGAATTGACCAGTCAGATGTTTTTGGAGAGATTGCAAACAGCTTGAGCTTTTGGTTCTTCTCCATAAATTAGAGGTAAATGCCGAGGATTTGCTCATTCGACACGTCTGCGACATGAAACTGTTGACGGCTGCAAGTTTCACCGAAATAACCGGAAGTTTGCTTGGCAAAGTGTTGTGGTGTAACTGGACATTTACGTCACAGATTAAACAAAGTTACTGATGTGCAAAACCAAGAGAAGCATCATATTCATCCAGGAACAAGTGATAAACACGCAAAAATGTGTCGGGAACAGAAGTCGTTAAAATCCAACTTTAATTTAGTAACAGAAGCAAAACTGTTAAACTACTTATTAAATTAAACTCTTCATTTCTACCTCTTTACTCAACCAGCAAAGCTCACATGGTACATTAAACTGAATCATTACATTAATCCACAAAAAGTATAAAATGCATTTTAATGAGTGTGTTAATCTGTAAGGAGTAATTAAGACGTCTTGTTGCCAGTTTGGCTGCGAGACGTCTGTCTGAAGATCTGCAGGTTTTTTCCTGTAACTGAATATTTCATCTGAAGAGGAAACAAATGCTTTTTTTCTACAAATCCTTTACAATAAGCATTGAAAAAGATTCAGTTATCGCTTTGCCTCATCAGAGTTTGGTACCAACTTTGGGCAACATTTCAACAGGTGTCCAGGTTGTTTTTCCAGCCAACACTGATGGCAGGTGCAGCCTAAAGCCATCAGTTACTAAAGTCATTCTCTTATCAGTTCTGCTGCTAAAGTCCATCAGTCATAAAAATGCCAAAGTGTTCTCAAACAAGGCTTTAAATACAGTGCTAGGATAACGATAAGGCGATACAAAGACTCCAAAACTGACACACAACACCTTGTCCAAATGATTTTAGCCTATTTTGTCCACAGTGTGTGATGTATGTAATATGAACCCAATGTCCAAACCCCCGGTAAATACATTTTGATCACATCATCAGTCCTCTATGGTGTGTGTGGACCCCTGATAATTGAGCTTTGCTCACTCACCCCATCCCACAATCAGAGCAGCAGGTCAGCAGGTCCTGAGCGGAGATCTCCACGCTCACTTTGCCTTGACTGTGGATGCAGATTCGGTCGGAGATCGCTTCAGCTGCTCCAAACGCCTGCAAGTCAGGTGCAAAGTTACTACTCAACCCACAGGATGGGAAATCCAAATCTAATACATTTTTTTTTAAAAATCATAGAAAAGTTGGTCAATTTAAAAAAAAAAAAAAAAAAAAAAGCACTTACCCAGCATGACCCACATGAACCCTGGTCTCGGATTTCCTTTAGAGTTGGACAGTTGGGCCACTGCTCTCTAGGATCGAAGTTCTTAGGTAGCTTGACTTGTCCAGCATACTGAACCCTACAAGAGACCAAAACACAGCATTTAATGCAGTGAAGCAGATAAAATGCAACAACTATCCATTAAAAATGGTGCAAAGAAAAGTGGCATCTCTGCTTCAATCCCGCCCCCCCAAATAACTCTAATACATACGAGATTAGGGTGGACAAGACGCCATGTCTCAATCAAACAGTATGTATAAATGACAAAAAGAAATAGCAATCGTTACGAGTTACGATTAAAAATATAAATAAATAAAGTTTGCATGGAGACATTAAATAAAAGAGCTCAGCTGCTTCTAATCAGTTTTTTCTAATCTAATCTATTTTCTATGCCAAAAAAACAAACAAACAAAAAAAGCCTCAAGCAGGAATTAAACAAAAAGTACTTTGTTTCATTAACATTATATAATTCTCAGAAACTTCCATTTTAAACTTGAGTACATTATTTTCCTTAATAAAAAAATTCTGCTTTATTGAACTTTTACTTTTGCTGGAAAGGTGATCGTCTCCTCTGAAAAGAGGAAAAAACATGTGATTCACTCATCACAAGGGACATGTAATGCAAGAGGAGGGGAAAAAAAAGTATTGCTTCCTCTTTCATTTGTATGACTTTGCCATTCTCACATTCAGCAACTTCACACTGATCTATACATCATTCAGACGATCACATTTATGATGAGGATGCAGTAAAAAATAAATTCACTTGGCTACAACACTTTAAATTTAACTTGCTGCTGTAAAAATTGCAATACATTTTGTTCATGCTTTAAAAAAAAAAAAAAAAAAAACTGGTTTGACCAGTTTGTTTTGCAGCAAAACAGTGCAGATATCAGCCATGTGGAATAACTTCCAGTTTGAGAGACACCAAGTTTACATTATAGAAAAGTTCCAGCTGCTGGAGATCAGTTCTGATCCTGTGCTACAAGTTTACTTTGAATCATTTAACCTTCTGACTTCAGACTCACTTGAACTTTCATCTCAGTGAGAAAAGGAAACCAGTCCCATGATTGATCATAAGGCTAAAGCAACCTGTGACAAATTACCCACAACGCATTTCCTGCTTCACTAGAACGACACTATTGTTCCTGATCATCAGCAACTCAAACCGACTCGTCGCTCTTACAGACTCCGCGTACAGTCACACACAGACAAAATCAAGGAAGTGTAGTTTCACAGGTTCAGTACGTTCTGAAGACCCTGGACAAAAATGCACTCACATGACGGGGAGTTTCGGTCCTTTCAGCCAGGTTCCACACAACTGCTTCACATAGCTGTAATCCACCTTCTCAAAGTTATGTCCAGCCTGTAGACAGGATCAGACAAAGTCCAAAGTTTGAAATCTGATCCAACAATTTGAAAGTGTGAAAACTTGTCTTACTATAACGTATCTGCTCGTATTACCGAGTTACCCTCAGGCTCATACACACACAAACAGACTAAAGAAGCAGCACTTACTGTCCATGTACTGTTAGCCTTGTTGACGTAGTCGACCATCTCATGAGAGAGCGGACGAAGATGTGGACGAGCCCAGCACACGGCCAGTGCACAGGCCAGGTACAGCAGACACGGGCACTTCATCCTAAAACACAAACATGAAGCTTGCATTTAATAACCACACAGAGCTGACCAGCACTCCTGACCATTCAGCTAGAATTACACTACAGAAGTCAAGATTATGGGCTGAACATTGAAGGGCTCCATTTAAATTGCAGTCATGCAGACAAGTACTGAGAAACCATAACGCAAATCTGAGGCTTTAGGAACTTAAGTCAGTTAGGGCAAGTGTATGTATGAGCTTGATGACTATAGGTTGAAATAGGGTTAAAAAACTTAAATAAGGCTTGATATCTGATCATGCTCAAGCCTAGAATTAAGGTCATAACCTGGCACTCTTTATTGCCTACAGTTGACACACCGGGACGTGTGCCAGAGGAAAATGCAACCTGCAGACCTTCCGAGTATTGTTGCGTTTAAACCCTCATGTGATGCATTACACAATCTAAACTGATCAGGGTGGGGGAAAATGCACACGCAAATATGAAACGTTTAATGTTCTCGTCTTCCAGAAAGGCCCCTATTATTCCCCAACCATCATGAAAAGAAAAAAAAAACAACCATAAGAAATTTGTTTATGTGATTTGGGCTCACAACCACTTTTCAAATCCAATTCTATGTAAAAATAGAAATGAAATCATGTAAAATGTATAAATTAATGGAATGTGCAAAATGCTATTAGAGGGAAAGATATGGCGCGTAGGTACGAGAGCAGCGGTACAAGTGAAACATGGAGTGCGAAATGAAATGGTGTGCTATTGTCCATTTTTTTTAAATGCAAAGTTAGTCTTTGTGTGTAAATAAAATCTGGCAAACATGCAACATACACATCATACGCAAAGGTGGTTAGTGTGTGAAGGAAACAAACGGTTCAGTACTGTGTGGTGTTCTGGTTCACTTTTATTGATGACAGCCCTAGCGTGTATTATTAACGCACGTGATTAATCTGGAACATAAGATGACCGGAAACATCACCAGGTGCTGAACGGCAAGTTTCTTTATAAAAAGCTTCTAGATGGAAGTTTATATAAAAACAACAGCTCGAGCTACTCTACCTTCAAGGGGAACCATTTTTACAATACATTAAATGTAAGACGTACTAATTTTGGCTCAGGTGGCCGAGGCTCCAAGTTGTTTATCAGACCTGAGGATCCAGGTTCAAGTCCCACCGTATGGCCACACCCCACACTACCCCACACTACCCCACACTACCCCACACTACCCGGCCCCCCGGCCCCCCGGCCCCCATCGAGAGATTTTTATTTAACATTTGTTAAAATGTTAATGTTTGAGATAGTATAAAAAGTGCATTATCTGTTTCCTCCAACCAGTTTGATACGCATTTCTTTATTCCAACTTGGCACATTTACAATGCAAGTAAAGTTGAGTATTTAAAATAGCAAATAATCATGATTAATCAGAGACTATGGCTGATTAAAATAATTAGACTGGATGAAATTTTATCTAGTTAATCAATTGACAGCACTAAAACACGTTTTATCACAAAAGGTTGCATAATAAGCCAAATCTGGAAAAGCCTAAGAGAATGAGAAAAAAAAAAGTTAAGTCAGGCTTAAATACAGTTCAGTAATTGCTGTAATTTGCAGACAGAGGTTTTTCTGTAAATCTGGCAACCCTGTTTGATGACGTCACCGCTGCTGTGTAGGTCTCGCTGACGGGAAACTCCTGTTGTAGGAAAACGATTAAAACCTACAAAACACTGATGTATTTGTTCGACTCTCAGATATTTAATACAAATTCATATTCGATGTTTTTTTTTCAGTTCAAGTAATAAAGTCACGTGAAGCCTGTTTGCGTTATTAAACCGCCGCGCCCAAAGTTACGGTTACAAGCAGTTAATGCAGTGATCACGTGACCACAGCAGCACTACGACCCCTTAACCTGATTAAACCGCCCAAGACCACGAACCTGGTCTGTGAACAAGCAATAAATAAAACACAACAGTCTGTCTCAGATCTGATTAAATCCAAACACACATTACACAAACATCACACTCACACACACACACACACACACACACACACACACAACCTTCCATGTGCAGTGCTTTAAAAACCACTAAATTAAACCTCTAACTCCATAAAGCTCCGTTAAGAAGCCACGACCTGATGTTAAATAACAACTCGTCCTCTTACCTGGACCGGGTTCACGCGGTGTGTGTGTGTGTGTGTGTGTGTGCGCGCGCGCGCTGCTTGTACCACTTTTATACACACCAGCTCGTGCTTTGCAGAAATCACGTGATTAGTCATGTGCATTTCTGTCGAAATCAGAAAAGATCAAAGAAAAAAACACGTGACTCTGGTCAAAATAAAAGCCTGCAAACATTTTTGTTTTGCTCTAAACGCGCCCCCCCACCACCACCTACGGATCCGCTCTCACCCCCCATCAACAAAATCACCTTTAAGTTTAATATTACAATATAATTTTATATCTTTATTATGATCAGATGTTACATTCCTACTAGAACCAGCCCCAGTCACGTGACAACCTTCCCTGACTTAAAAAAAAACATTAACTATATAAAATGTATATAATTTTGAAGCATTTATTTTGATCTGATCTCTGTATGATTTTATGTTTAGAATTTTTTTTTCAGATGCAACATATATATATATATATATATACTCAAAAAAAATAAAGTGAACACTTAGTCCCGATTTGACTTGAACCATGCATACACATATGAGAAGCGTTCAAGTCAAACAGGGACTAAGTGTTCCCTTTATTTTTTTTGAGCAGTATATTTTTTCTACTGCTTATTGTATAATAAAATCCCTTTTATTTTGTTTTTCATAACTACATAAATCTTTCCATAGTTCATATATACAGATGCTAAAACAACGATTATAAAATGTATTTAAAATATTTTAGTTTAAACTATTTGTATTACTGTACATGACAAACCTCTGCAAAATAAATCTCAAATAGTCACGTGACTAGGGCTTGTTATAACATGAATATAAGATTTGATCATAATAAAGATACAAAATGATACAATATAATATTTGATAGCGTTTTTGTCATGGGGGGGGGGTGCATGCAAGAAAACCAAGAAAAACAAACAGAATGGTGTGGAAAAAAAGAAACACATACACACACACACACACACACACACAATGTTACACTACAGGCAATGTGGAAACATCAATTAGCCTAAATCTCTTTCCACTGCGGGAAACCAAAGGTTTTAGTTGGTTTGTTTTTCCCTTTATATTTTTCTCTTTTATCCTAGGCGTCACCCCTTTGGATCATCCGATCCATAAAATCTGGTGCAGCTTTTACAGCGGATGCTCATCTTATCACAACCTTCCCATTTCCTAAGTTGCCTAGCCTGGGACCAGCACTGCCTTTGTTTGGGGTGTAGGGTTACGGATCTTACCCAAAATGCAATAGTGGCACCAACCCTCCGGTCAGCAACCCAAAGCTTCAACCACCTGAGCCACCACTTTTGTACCTACTGTACCTGCTTTAACCAGATTACCTGGAGGAATCCCAAAAAGCACAGGGAAAACATATAAACTCCACACACACACACACAGGCCAGGGACAAGATTCGAACCCCTAATCCTGGAGGTGAAAACCAACAGGAGCAGAACACTAAGGCTGCAGAAGATTCGGGTTCACCTAAATCAGACAGTTCTGCTTTGAGAGCAGTGGACCCTGTTGTAGTTCCTGACAGTTGTAGCCCATCCAAGTAGGCGTGTGATGTTTGTTGTGAGATGTTTTTCAAGAAAAGAAAGAAGGAATGAGAAAAATATTAACAAAAATTTATCTTGAAATGGTGGTTTCCAATGAGGAAATGTTACCTGATCATAAGGGGGTTTCCAATGAGGTTTGCAATATTTAGGAATAATATGCAAGTCAGAGTGACACTGCAGTTTTGATGCAACATTAAAGTGATTTGATGCTAAGAGCGTGCATATTAAATGGGCAAAGGAAACAAAAGGCAGAAAAGCCCGAACATGGCGCAAGAGATTTATAAACTGTGGCAGTGAGGTGAGGGGAGATTTGGTGACATCATAAATATCATACAAGTTTAGGAAATAATATCATATAAAAGTATATACATTTAAATGTATTCTTGCAATGTATGTTTGTTACTCTAATACCCCTCCACCACCTACACACACACACACACACACACACACACACAGTGCCATCCTTACATCTACATACTGAGATTATTTGATCATTGTCCCAGAGGTTCATTATAAGAACCCTAATTATCATACAGTACCCTGGGATGAGCTGCTTGACCGGAGACTCATCCTGGAATAATCTACAGTACAATGTGTATCTTCCATTTGGTTCTTTGATCATTAGTTACACTAATCATTATACACTGTATATGTGTTATGCAGGTGAGGAATTTGCAAGGAATAAACTGATAAAGCTTTAAAATAATGATCTTTAATTTTAAAAATATACAAAAATGATAATTGATATCCAGCATTTAATTTTTGCTAATTTAAGTTGCTTTGTGGCAGTTTTGCTTGTTAAAAGCACTATGCAAATAAAATAAAATTAAATTACATTGAACTGAATTAAATAAAGCATTCCATGCCTCTGACTCTGTCACCTGACTCTGTAAGTTTTCTTTTCTCTTGTTTGTACTTTCTGTAAAATAACACTTTAAACTAAATACCAGGTAGTTATTATACAACAAAATATAAAAATGCAAAAGTGATTTTTTTTTTTTTTTGCCAAGATAAGAAATATATTGTCACTAAACGATGCAGAAAAACTAGTTCATGCTTTTATCACCTCTAGGTTGGAC
>JAQMYJ010000005.1:29357155-29374713 GCA_030014305.1 Clarias laeviceps
CAGATAAAATTTATGTAACAACCTCAGCAGCAGCGACCTCATTTCCCCTCTCGTCTGTTCCAACCCCTCCGCATTCAGCATCAGCAGGTTACTAATCACCGGCCTGATCATCTGTCATCATCTGCACCTGTTTCTCACTGGTTCGTGTCTTCTCTCTGATTATTTACTGGTTCATGCCTCATGGGATAGATTCCAGCAGCCCCCATAACCCTATATACAGGATAAAAAAGGTGATCACGATCAGTAAGTTTTACTCTACTGTATGTGAAACCAGAGCCAGATATACTGTAGATTAATGAAAACATAGAAATCTATTTATAAAACCAATCAATGCTGACCAGTGCATACAGTAGTACTGTGGGGTATTATAAAGCATAGTGTGCAATAAAAGGTGCAGCATTAAAGTCACACAACACAAAGCACAGTGAAAATTATTACACACAACCATAATTATTTTTTTTCCCAAGGCACACAATGAACATCTGGATACTATAATTATTACCTTTCAAAACCAATTTGTGTAAAAGGAAGACACTTTGCATGGTTGCAGGTAGATAACCCATAATTTGTAATCTTGCCAAAAGCAGACAGATGTAGCCAGGTAGACGATGGCAGTGTGCAACATTGATCTATTCCCAGTAGTGGTTTGAAAATGTCAGCTTTTCATTTTCTATATTAAAGGAGAAGCATGAGCCATTGATTTGCTGTTCTTTGATCTCATTTGTGATCTGTCTTTCATGCAGCCTCCCCCCCACTCCTAAGGATGCTCCAGACTGGATAGCGAGCTGTGAGAAGCTACTTCATTTCTTTGAGTGATCGCCAAAAGGACAAGCGGGAAATAAACAAGCAAGTGGAGAACTGTGGAACCATGTCAGATCAAGGTTATCAATCTTCATCATACATAATTACAGCTCCAACTCTGAGCGCAACAGTAATATTGTTAAGGTATATTACAGGGTAATCTTGGGCTAGAACTGAGCTCTTGCCAGAGCTGCTGTCAGTAATTTCTTAAACGACAATTCATGCAGCGAGGCAGTAGGTAACGATATAAATATAAATAATATCACATTTTAAACTCTAGTTTTAAAAGATGTCGCACGGAAATCGTATTGTTGTGAGGACGTCTGAGGCTGAACAATGGATTTGCATGAACAGTCATTATGCCAGTGGAGAATACATTTGTATAATGTGATTTTAACCTCCTACTATACACCAATCAGACATAACAGCAGCACATTAACATTGATTATCAAGTATATAAACCAGTAAACTGGTACCAAGATGATGGGCACCCAAGGTTCACCCAACCCATCCGGTCCGATCCCACAGAAAAGCCAATGCAGCAAATCAGCAGGGAAAGAGCCTGAACCAGCCTAAAAACTCCTCAAATCCGAATTCGATTGGACCCCATGGGATGCGCCAGGTAACCTGACATAAAAATGCTACCTGACATAAAAATCTTATCAACAATGTATCAATAAATATATATGAAAGCATATTAACTATTCGTGGAAGCATCAATAAAACTGCTTTCCACATGGGTAGCACATTGGCACAGCAGTTGGCATTGAAGCCTCACAGCACCAGGTTTCCTTTGGGTTCACTCACTGACAAAAGCTGCCTCAATATGACACCAAATGCCCCGGTGTGTATGTGGGCATGGAACCTTACAGTCGACTGGAATACCACCTAAGGTCCTGCTATTGTGAAGACCACTCTCTTTCTGACATTGTTACCTCACTGTGCATTATGTTCTTTATCTTGCCCTTGAAAGAATGTGTGTGTGCATGTGCGTGAATGTGTGTGTGTGTGTGTGTGTGTGTAGCTTTAAGGATACATTTTCTTGTAGCTCAGAAAAGGAACATGTGCTAGTTATTTAAAAAGAATCTGTCTTTAGATATTGTCATGACCCTGTGCATTTGAATCGTTAGACATATTGAAATAAAGAGGTTTTATACATGTTTTCTCATCTGAGACTTCTCTCTCTCTCTCTCTCTCGCTCTCTCTCTCTCTCTCTCTCGCTCTCTTTGATGATTACTATTCTATAACAAACCCCTGCTTACAAAGCTCTTGAACGCGTTCCTTCACGGATTTAACTTTGAAGAGCAGATGAACAGGTGTACGAGCGGTGGAAGGATGCAATTATGGAGGTTGACACTGCTGCTCAAATCTCGAAGCATCCATGCTAATGCACCATCTTATTCTGAGAAGCATTTATTTTAAAAAGAATCAGTCAGTTGTACTTCAGTCTCATTCCACAGATGGCAAATAAACATTCCGACAGAGCTGTGATTATACTGATAATTAGAATTCAGTGGTATAATTGTTTGATTAGAAACAAGTGACTCTACTAGTGAGACATGGCCTGTGGTTAACATACTGGGAGGAAGATAAACTGGAAGTTCTTTCTTTTTTAAAAAAAAGTTAAGCTAACATTCAGGATTTTGTAGTCTTTCCTAAGAAACATTTTCTATATTTCTATATGGTGAGCATTCAGAATACAAACTGTTCACTGTGCATAAAAATCTTCAAACGTAGATTAGTGTACTACTTGCTTATCTGGGAGCTGTTCAGTGTCAGAAAAAAATAAATGACAGAAAAAAATATACACAAAATACTCAAATAATTGAAGATCGTTTCGGAATAATTAGCCTGCAGAGAAATGAAGGAGATATGGAAGATGCCATTGCTACTGCTCTGCACACTGCATTAACCCGCCTTGAACACCAGGGGAACTATGTAAGAATGATCAAACATGATCTCCCAACCCACCTGCCACAGGATTAAGGACTTTTTAACAAATTCTCACCGATCTGTTAGACAAGGCTGCCACCTCTCCTCCACACACAGCACTGGCATCCCACAGGGCTGCATGTTGAGCCCATTATTTACGCCCTCTACACCCACGCCTGTGCTTCAACCCAACTCGCCGAAAACACAACTGTTGACTGTTGTGGTTGGTCTCATCTCAAAGACTGGCAGTGTTTTATTCAAAAAAACAATCTCATACTGAACGCCACAATAAAGAAATATACTCATCAAAGACGTGTGGTGCTGCACCTGATCCAATATACATCACTGGAGTCTGTGTGGAAAGGAGTTCTACTGTACGTTCAGATTTTTTGGTACACACATCACTAATTATCACTCCAGGACCACAAACACCACAGTGTTGGTAAGGAAGACATAACAGTGACTCTACTTCCTCTACCACTGGTCCACTGAGAGCGCGCTGACGTGTTGTATCACTGTGTGGTACACCAGCTGCTTGGCAGCTGACAGGAAAGCCCTTCAGAGGGTCATCAACACCTCCCAAAAAATCATCGGCTGCTCACCACCCTCCCTGGAAGAGCTAATCAGCTCTCACCTCAACGACAGAGCAAACAACATACTGAAAGACCCAATCCACCCTGGACACCATCTGTTTGACCTTCTGCCTTGGCAGATGCTTCAGGTCCATCACATCACACACAAACAGACTCATGAACAGTTTCTACCCCAGATCCACATGAGAACTGAACACTAAAAAACACTGGCACTGAATGTTAGGAACTATTTGCACTACACACACTCACATCTACACATTTCACAGATTCAACTACATGTTACTGTATATTTATTACCCAACTGTAAAATCTGTACATAAGACAAAATAACTACTCAACTAACAAATGTGTGATATTTTCATATTCTCAGTCTTATTTTCATTTTAATTGTGTAAAGTATATAAGCTTGCCAAACACATTGTTCACAAGTGCAATATTGTTAAATACAAAATCTCCACTGCTTTAGTATCTTAATTAAACAGTACTGATACCTTCTAATATTTATACACTTCTTTCTATTTCTATGCACCATATGGAGTGATGCCAAATTTTGTTGTACCCTGTGCAATGATGATAAAGAATCTATCTATCTATCAAAAAAAATAAAAAAATAAATATATATATATATATATACATGCATTTTTTGGACGCCTTCAGCCTTTACAATGTAGAAAGAAATAAAAATCAGGAACCATCATGGGGTTAGAAAGTGACCCCAAACTTTTGAACGGTAGTGTATATATATATATATATATATATATATATATAAACCAATCTATCATAATAATAAATCTGGATCAGAGCAGGTTTGCTCTTTGCTCTTGCAGATGCAAAGGTCACTGTGACAGAGAAGACCACATCTTAAAATTATGGGTTTCAATTGAATTCAATTCTATTTTCATTTGTCTAGTGCTTGTGTCAAAAGTAATATCAGGGACTTTTTAAATTATGCTACTTTTGATACAAGCAAAAGGGGCACCTTAATGAAAAGCACACACATAGACTCACACACACACGTACACACACTCATATTTATTATTCAACGTATTATTATTGCTTCACAAGCCTCGGATCACTTAACTGAAGTGAGCCTCTAATCAACAGGCATGAATTGTTTCTCTTGTAGAATGTTTTTCTTTGCCGACCTGCGCTATATACCTTATACCCTTGTGTGGAAATTAGTGGGCGCCACAGTGGTGTTGTATTTAGCACTGTGACCTCACATCTCCAGGGTTCATGTCCATAGAGTTTGCATGTTTTCCCTGTGCCTGGTGGGTTTCCTTCGGGTAATCTGGTTTCCTCACACATCCAAAGACATGCTAATTGATGTTCCCAAATTTCCTGCAGTGTGCCCTGTGATGGATTGGCGTCCCACCCAGAGTGTACCCAGCCTCCTGCCCAGAGTCCCCTGGGACAGACTCCATGCCTCCTACGACCCTGAACAGGATAAACAGTATAGAAGACACAGTCAGGAGTGATAATTAATAAACAAACAGACATGACCCAGACTGCCTAAAAAATTGATTCAGGGTAAAAAAAAACATGTCTGCAAACAGTAACTAGCAAAACCACATTTCCCATTCACTCATTTCAGTACAGTTATCTTGCAACAACCAGTGCCAGGGTCTGATTCATCGAGCTCAGTGCCTTGTGCTATGAGCATGCACTAAACTGTTTGTGATTACATGTAATTCCCTGGTTAGGTCTTGCCAATTCGCACCCACCTCCTATCGCCCCCCCCCCCCTCCCCCCCCCCTCCCCATTATTATTAGACAGCTACTACCATAGACACAGAGGGTAAATACAGTGTTCTTTGAATATGTAAAATATTCTAAAAACCTGACATTTGTTCTAATGGTCCTATTACATGCATATGCTCTTATCTGGTCAAGCACTTGGCTCGCCTTTTATTCATGATCACGACAGGCCAGACCGCATGAGCTTATATAAATGCTTTCACAGTTGTCATAGGAACCGTGCATGAAAGGTGATCCTACTTGTGGAATGTGATGCAACCCATAGTGACCACTCATTCCAGATATAATAAGTCAAATGAGGAACCTAAAAATATCCACGTTTGCTTAATGTGTGACTCATCAGGACTAAAACTGTGAAGGTGTGACAAGACAGATTTCTCATTAGAGACCTTTCTCACCAATAATTATGTTTGACTTGACTTATCTTCAGCGTCTGTCTGTCTGTCTGTCTGTCAGTATATCTAGACCTGTCCCTGCCTTATCTGATGATTGGTAAACTAAATGTGCAAGACTCACAGTTTCACTGTAAGCGTTCTGTTAGCGACAGACAGACCACATGGTTGTTGATGTCTGCTGCATGACTTCTGCTTATTTTCTGAACAAGTGCTGAACGATGTATCACTAATGCTAAGACTAAACATCCTCGTTATACAGTATATCAAAAGTTATAGCTGATAATGTTGTAATATAACAAGATTTATATCTGTTATAATTAATATATCAAGTAGACATATTAACAAACAAATAGAAAACAAGTAGAAAACAAAAAGATCCTGTTTTGGTAGTATTGCAAACTTTTTATGTTATTGAAACTTTAACATGATTACAGCTATGAGTATAATGTAGGTGTTGTATACTGTACATACATACAGTAGATATTAACCTGTGAGTGACTTTACAGCAGAGGACTGGATATGAATTGACTAAAAGCTCACTATTGTCTAACAAGCTATATTTTATATTATTAAGCATTAAGTTCAGCCTTTATCCATCACATATACATTACTGTACAGTGAAACGTTTTATTCTTCACATATCTCAGCTTTTGTTAGTAGTCTGGGGTCAGAGCACAGGGTCAGTCACTATACGGCGCCCCTGGAGCAGGTGGTTTAGACATGGTTTAGGGCCTTGCTTAAGAACAACAGCAGAAAACTGGTGGAGCTGAGACTCGAACCGTCGACCTTCTGCCTTAACACACTGAGTCACCACCACCTGCACAAAAAGTTGATTCCCTGACCAGGAATCGAACCCACATCATGGCGGTGAGAGCACCAAATCCTAGCCACTAGACCACCAGGGACTCAATCTCTAAGGCTCGTGTAGTAACACAAACTGTTTGATTCTGTCGTAAATAAATATATGCATGTATAGTTTCAGCAGAAATGAATGTATACAATTATTAGTCATCAAAAATCGCCCATAAAAAGAACCAGGACAGCGATGATATCTGTTAACCTTATTACTCCTGCAATAGAGCTTAAGAAATTACTATTCATTTATTCATTCATTCATTTACACTGCGATATGATTATATGTCACATGGCTACTACAGAGCCATAACTGTGGGAATTAGGAGTAAAGGTCACCTCAGGTCGGGCTCCAACGGCGAGAATGAATCTGCAGTAAATTGAACTCAATGTATATTTAATGTGAAGTTTGGTGTACGAGATTATACACAACACTCATTATTTTAATAACAGTCTTTAACAGTGGCGTTCCATTGTTATATAGTCATTATGTCTTTAATCTTTTCCTGTTTAACACGGCTTGTCAGAGAAGAAGTTAATTGAAAGAATAATAATAATAATTTAACAATAAATTAGAGGCCCTGGCTGCCGTCTGTCACTTTTCATCACACGACCCGCCACTCAACTGTGTGTAGGTTGTCACGCTGTAGTTATAGTTTTACACCCCGCTGGAAAATTGTGCAGCAGAGCAGCAGACAGGCCGTGTATCCCCATTCAGAACAGACACCCTTATGAAGGATGAATGAGTTCTGCTCAGTGGAATGGTGTTGTTTAAACCACAATTTCCTTTACGACCTCAATTTCTTCCAACCTTAGATGAAAGCTGTGATGCAACAAGGAATTATAGGCAATAAAATGCTTTTTTTCCCCATGATGTTAAGATTGGGTTGATAACATAGCTGCATACATTTATCTTTTGCTCATTCCTCCTCTTCTTCTTCTTTACTTTACTTTTTTCTAAACCAGGCACCTGATGGCTTTGACCTTTTCTTACCCATTAGTTGGATTTGGAGAGCATCAGGACACCCACGCCAACCCCTCCCCCCTACCCCCCCCCCCCCTTCAAGGCAGTTAAGACCAAACTAATTAATCTTGGGTGTGTGCAGACTGGGTTTATGCTGTTCGTAAAGATTTTGCACAAACCATAAAAAAATGCAGGCATATATAAAAAATATATGATAAATGAAAACAAAATACTATATTGTGCATTTGGTAGCAGTTTTGACTGATTGTACTAATTGCATTGCCGTACAAAGGTCGTCACCATTCTAAATAAAAATTTTTTGCATGTGTACAGTACATGCATTTTTGCTTGTGGGTGTCTGACTATTTCACCAACACCTAAACCCATGTCTGGCCAGAGTGATTATACCCAAGACCTCAATGTACCTTGTCTGCTCTGTCCATTCATCGGGGACAATAATCTGGTCTAATGGGTTGGGGGCAGGTTGGGCCCACAGTAGTCAAATGCATGGTCTGTTTATTCAGTATGTCTGTGAACCACCCTGGCAGTGATTCGTTCATACGTACAGTAAGGAGACCAACTGTTGCCCATTTCATGGACATTCATAAACTGATGTTCTTGTGCGTGATCTTGCCTTCACCTTCAGATGTCTATAAGCCTTGCTGGTACAGTAGGCATCTTGATATTATTTCCCTAACAACCTCAAAAAAAAAAAATCACACTAAACATGTGCCACAGGGCGATTGATTACACCAATCTAATCACCGACACTGATGCATGCTTTTGCAATATGGCTGACAGTACGCATTCATCCAACACTGTGTGGTTTCTTCATTTCTGTGGTTGTGTCTGTCATCCAACTTCATCAGAGCTTAGCAGAAAAAAAAAAAAAAAACTTACCAATTAGTAAGTTACTAAACAAACAGTTAGAAGTATTTGCAAAGTTTCTACAATTTGCACAAGCTTGAGTTTTATAGACTTTTTAACTTTATGGAAAGAATTGGCCGTGGTCTCTGGGTGGGACGTGGTGTGATACTCTCTTATATTAATCACAGCAAGTCTAGCCAATCATGGGTGTCTGTGTGCTCAGCTTTCCTTTCATTTCAGTGTGTTACATTGCCGCATGATGCAGCAACAAAGGGAGCAGGTGGAAAAGATGCGGCGGCTGGCTGACAAACTGTCAAGGTTAACTGTACTGGAGAAGTTAGTAAAGCATGAAAGGAAGCATAAAATGCAAAGCAACCTTAGCGAACGGGTCGGTCAGTAGACTGTCCTCCAAGTGATAGTTTGATATTATTAGAAATACGAGTATCCTTGGTGCACCTGGGTGGTTACAGCACTCTACTTAGTTCCTTAAATCAGTTTACTTTACTCACTGACAAAATGAGAAGGACAAGTGATGTTTTATAGACTCGCATCTATAATCATGATAATTGGGTGATGACTTTGCAAGGACTTTAGCAAACTGTTAGTTTCGAGGAAGTTGAACTGGAGGTTCTCGCAGTCCGAATGAACAGAAGCAAAAGTATAGGGGTTTTTTTTCCCCCTGAAATGAACCATACATTATCCTTTGCATGGATTTGACACATTATTTATACTTTCACTTAGGTACGGCTTTCTACTGTAGTTTTCCACTTTTGTTCAAAAGTAGTAATAATCCATGCTGCTAGAGACAGAAGATAGGTGTAGGTGTAGGGTTCAGCTGAGCTGCTCCACACTGCAGTGGCGAGTGTAAAGGATGAGGGAACAGAGGATATCCTCCAACCATTAAAACCACTCCCTGACAGCCAGCCTAATTTCAAGAACCTGGTAGTTGCCCACGCTCTTGTTTATTTTTGGCTGCTGACAGTTTCTTCTCGACGAAAGTATGCTATATAGGATGAAGGCTGCTTCCATGCCTCTTAGGAGAACACAATCCTTATTTCGGCCTCAGAGACATCCACGTCCCCTGTGAATAGACGGGGCGGATCAGGTCGCAGAAGGAGAAACGCTTAGATGAACCTGTTCTTGTGTGAGATGAATGCCTCTTCTGCAGCAGGTGAACAGGTTAATCAGAGTGAAGGCCCCTTGAGGAGAGACGCGAAGCTGTGGTGCTGGAATTCTTGATGAAGCACTGGTGGTAATCTGTGAAACCAATTAACCTTTGGTAGCGAGTCTGGGCTGTAGATTCGATCAGGTGTTGAATATACGCAGTCTGTCTCGGTTATTTAAATTATTCCCGGAGTTAAAAAATAAATAAATTAATTAATATATTTACACAGCTCACTTTATATGGCAAGTAAATGTTCAGTAAATACTGATGGTTGTACGCTGGCCGGTAGAGATTGGAGTGGTCAGGTATAAATGTAATAGGGTAGGAAGCCAGGGGTGGCTCAGTGGTCTTGGACTACGGTTCAGAAGGCCCTGGATTCAAATCCCACAACCACCATGTTGTCCCTGTTGGGCCCTTGAGCAAGGCCCCTCAACTGCTCAGATGTATAATGAGATTTTTTTTAAAAAAGTAAGTTACTCTGGATAAGGGCATCTACTAAATGTAATAGTATTAGGTGTTTTATGCCCTTGTGAACCTACTGTATGTAATGATTGAAGAACTTCAATGGCATCCAACGTATGAAGCAGTTATTCACGTTAATTAATCTAAATAAAGAGATGAATACCTGACATTCTGTGGTTTTCCAATTATTTATATTCCATGTACTCAAAGGAAAAGACCTCAGAGACTGCTGAGATTTGCTATTTATTGCTCTACTAATTGCAGTTTTTTGTGTGTTTTAGTTAATCTATAACTCAGACGCAGTGTTTCTAGTAAAGATACAGGATATAAATCAGAGATATTCTTATCTGAAAGCAGGGCTATGTCTTCTGTTGTTGCTGGATATTGTAGATATGTAGGCTGTCCTAAAAATAGCAAGCGCATAAACAAATCAGTGAGCTAACATTACATTTAATTCAGTTTATGTATCTTTATTTAATATGATTCTCTTCCCCTCTGGCTTGTGGAAAAGCATCTCACTTCTCATATATATGCAGGAGGCTGTTGACATGGCAACAGCACAAAGCACAGCCACACATTCCAGGTTTTTCAGCTTTTAAAAAAGAAAAGGCACACACACACACACACACACACACACAGATTGTAACTCACACATATCTCCAAAAACAAGCACTTCTTTTCAGTAACAGCTTTATCCTTTTACATGTTGCAGTGGATTCTGAGTGAATCTCAGTAACACTGGGTGCAAGTTCACGCTGGTTGGTGCACTCGTCCCTCACACACACACATTGACACATAAACACATGCACACACACACTACCATTGACACACTCATTCACACCCAGCAAACTTACCCAAGTGTATTTTCTTAGACAGTGAGAGTAAATCAGAAAACACTCGTAAACCCCATGCAAACACAGGGAGAGACTTAAAGGTGGTGCCATGGAGGGGGGTATGAGGGGGGCTGTAGTTACCCCTAGGATAGCTACTGTATAGCACCAACAACCCCACCCCCCCTTTACCCCCAATAAATGTATGTTGTTTATTTTCGACTAAAACATAAACAACATCAGATTCATCAAATTTCTGACCTTGTGTTCACATCCTATTAGCACGACTGCATTTTTGTTTATGTTTAAAATTTTAATTTGTTTAATCTTACCTTCATAAACACAGTGTTTTGTTTTAAAGCTGCATGTGTGTCTGAGCAATCCTGAGCGCCATCATCACATCTTTTTCTGTTTATGCTTATGTTTAAATGTTATGAAACCACAGGCTCCTTCAAGTATTTTATGCATAAAGAAATGGAGGAATTGGCTGATCTCTGATGGTAAGCGCTGACTCTGGAGACTCCTTCCAAGAAATGCTAAATATGAACAATTACACTTCGTAAATTCATTCAAATCAAGTGTCTAACTTTAAATGGTACTTTAAATGGTTACAACAGAAATTCTATTGTATTGGAATAAACACATTAATATAAACCCATGATATAAATGTTTATAAAAAACAAAAAACAAACAAAACAAATAACAAGTATAAAATGATAAAGCTGTGCATTCCCTTTTCAGCTGCAGTACTGCTGTCAGACTTCGCTAAATTATTTATTACATTTACTTCAGCTATTTCATTTCAAACTTATTTCAATGTGTTAAAATTTCCTTGTTGTATATTGCACATCTTTAATGTGTATAAACATGTTTGTCTTAAAGCAATTAAAAAAATTAATGCTCAAGGCTATTAAAAATTTTTTAAATGCAAAAGCCATCAAATGCACAAAAGCACCAGAGGGCAGTGTAATACATGCAGAATTTAATTTTGTAGAATTATTTATTGAGGGCGTTGAACACCGTGTGTGTTCACAGCTCAAGTTTGGGCTTTATTTTGCAGTTCCTGAAGCTTTTAAGCAATTTTCCTTTTGAATCTTTTGGCACAGCACCATATTGTAGGCTGATCAGCTGTAACATTAACCCCAGCACAATAACATTCATTATCAATAATGTACCCGTAAACTTGGGACATGAAAAGCCAGTGAAGCACAAACCACTAAAAAACACCTAAGGAGACCCTTGTAGTTACTGTGATTGTATTAAGAACTGTTCATGACATTATTAAATATCATACTTCGTGAAGTCAACAAAATAAATTAACAAAATTAACTAGCTAATTAAGGCACCTAATTATCTGACTAACTGAGACAAAACAAATGAACAAAACTATCTAAGATTATACAAAAGACAAAAACACAGCAAAAGGCCACATAAAATGCATGTGGAGAGCAACAACACAACACAATCTAATACTTTGTGATAATGAAATGTCATCAGGAAAAAAATTATGCATGTATAACTGTGATCATGGATCATTTAAAGGCTCGAGTGCATCATGAAAAATCAACCTTGAGGCACTTGAGGGAAACTCTAGTCCAGGAAGCATCTAGTGGTGTAGCAGCCCCCTGACTCTCATGAACACAGCTTTCAAGGCGACCCTGAGCCCTTCCTCCTGCTCTTTGTGAAGTCACTAGTAGTTCGCCACTCAGAAACATGCTGGAGCACCCGGACCTGAAAGAGGTGGTGCACAGTGAAGCAACAACAGAACAACAGCCACAGTCCTTCTGTTCAGTCGACAGCTTCATGAAAAAATCACCAGTGGATGCTGGAGGAGGACTGGAACAAGAATGGAGTCGCCATCCTGGTAGTTCATTGCTTGGCTTCTACAAGGAAGCTCTAAATGGAGTTGTTGAAGGTGGCTGGCTGGAATAAAGAGCGAAATTCTGCCACAGAGACGGTTGACATGATTTGACAAGTTTACGGCGATGCTGCAATGAGTTGTTTGAGGTGTTTTGCCAGGCACGGATGCTTCAAGAGTGGAAGTACATCACTGGAAGACAACACATTCCGCCCCAACCCCCCAATTCTCACGTGTTATTTGAACATGCGGTGGTTTACTACCAAGTTCGTCCCCAGACTGTTGACCCAGGAGCAGAAGAAACATCATGTCGAAGTCTGCCTTCATGTCAAGGATCATTACCCGTGACAAAACAGTCCTCAAAATGGAAGAGCCCATCATCTCCACGACCGAAAAAGGTCGACCAAGTGCATGTGCATCGTCTTTTTCGACATTTGTGGCATTGTGCATCGAGAATTTGTCCCCAGGGCCAGACTGTCAATAGCGAATTCTACTGCCAGGTTTTGAGGCATTTAACTAAGGAGAGAGAACGTACAGAGAAAGAGACTGAATTTGTGTCCTGCAAAGCTTGAAACATTTTGATATCTTCTCGTATATGTTGTATCTGCCCCATTAGGGCAGTGCTGGGACCAGAGCTAGGTCTAAGTAATAAGACCCAAACAGCACAGTATTAATACGTACAGTACTTATTTTCTAGAACCACACTGAGACTCCTCCAGGTGTGGCTGTATGCAGCTGCCCGTTCTGATTACCCATGCACAAGAAAAAAATGTTTTTGAGGATGAACTCAGGACAATGTTTGATTGCATCGTTGTAATTCTGGAGTCCCTCAGTGATTAGAGCAGCCCAGTGCTCTCAGTACCCGACTCTGACTGCTACAGATACACCTGTTTCTGTTTGTATTATAATAAAGAGGCAACGCAATATCTAAATTTAAATCATGTCTAAAGCCCAGAATAGATGAAATGCTCAAACGGATTTTCTTTTTTTCTTTTACGAGACCAAATGTTTACCAGTGCAAGTAGAATAAAACTACTAATTGTCTTCTGCTGAAATGTTGTTATATTAAACAAATTTAAAGGTGATTTGTCAAATGTCTGTTTGCAAAAGTAAATCCATCTGGACTAATCATGATTGAACACACAATGTTTTAGAGGGAGTAACGTTCTTTAGCTCTAAAATATATCAAACTCTTATTTAAAATACTTTACTGAGGCCTGTATCTGGATCAGTATGTGTCTGAATAATAATACTGTACATGCAGAATAAAAGGTCAAGATGCTGATAATAGTAATAGTACTATAACATACTGTCACTGAGGATGATCTCCTGAGCCTCACAGATGGTTTACTGCTGTTCTTTTATTTTTTCTCCACCCCAGATGTCTTCATCATTATCTGCGTGTGTGCTTTACTGACAGTGCAGAGTGTATTCTGGTCCTCTGGCTTTCAACACAGTACAGTGCTATAATAATAATATCATTACAGAATTCTAGACATTACAATCTTAGTCCTGTTATTTCACCTGTTTGTGACAAAAAAATACAACGACGTGATTTGGCAAAAACATTATATAAATTACGTGTTTACCATTTGAAAAATTTACAATGCATTGCACTAAATAAGTGTGCAATCCACAAATCAATAAGTCGTGTTCAGATTTAACCCACTTTCCAATTCTGACCTGGAGCTCTTATTCAAAAGCCAAAACAGTTAATAAGATGGAGCACCGAGCTAAACTATTAGGACGAATATTGCTTTGATAATTATGATACATGGCCATCCAACCCAGGCACTCCGGCACTATTTTTACTAGGTTTTAAATTTGTTGTTAAATTTAAATGTAGCCTACTAATCTGTTAATTACCTGATGGAAAGTTTAATAAAAATAAAAACAGGAACCATAACATAAACAAGCTTGTACAAATGATTTGCAAATAAACCCATTCATATCAGGCCTGATAAATGACTCCCAAAGGCCACAAACTGTATACAAACAAATTGATGTGTAAATCATTCCATAAGAAATATTATGTTCATGAAAATCTAATTAGATCGGGGAAAACTTTGCATCCTTCCCTTTCCTGCTTGTGTAAATCTATATATAATGAAACTCACTAACGTCAACCTCAATTAATTGGCTTCAAATTGTGTGACTGAAAATAAGTTACCGCATTTCTCTATAAAAAGAGTAACAATATTTAGACACTGCTGTTTTTAAAAATAACGCACGCTGACTGGAGTGGTATGATGTGGCATGTGGAAGGGCATTATTTTTGGATATCTGCACGTTTCCGTTAATATGTTTCAGCTGGCAACAATTCTTCTAACTCTAACTAATGCAGTGAGTTCTTCTTGTATCCCTTGGCTATTAAAAAAGACGTTATTGTGTTTCTGATATTGTGTGAATTTCCCATGCCTCAGTCTCTTACACCTCTCCTGTTCACCTGTTCCATGTCGTATGTCTATAAAACCACCACTTTGTTTGCACGTCCTCATTCCTTTTATTTTAATACTTCCTTTTGTTTTTATTGAAAAATGCTAACGTGCTTCCTATCGTCTGTCTGTCTTAAAAAAGTAAATGTTGATGACTTGGATGTGAGTGATGCAGTGTGACCGACCAAAAACTTAAATATGTTGTGTTTCTGGCAATAAACAGAGAAGTTTCTCACACCTGTCGTGTGTGCGTGTTTGACTGCGGCACTCCTGACCTCGGTAGGCGTATCGCAACAATTTGCTCAGTTACCCAAACAGTACAATCATTGCAGTCCATAGGCAAAACTAGAGACATAAATTAATACATGTTGCATTACAAGAGGAAACAGTGACATAACGCAATTCCAATAAATAATTGACAGATTCTGTACCACTGTTAACCGCCCTATCACGTGGTACCTAAGATCAATACCTTGCATTAAGAAGCAAGTGACCTGGAAAGCTAACAGTTACAGCATATCAATATGTACTGTATGTAATCAGCAATATGATTGTCAGAATAGAATGGTCTGTCCTTTTTGTACAACCATTTGGTTTTTTATCATAAACAAAGTAGGGATTTTACAGAAAGTGGATCTGTTTATCCACTTTCTGTATAATGTACTGATTGTCACATATTAGCACTAACAAAACAGATTGAGTGGTCGACAAAGTATGTCAGCCTCCTAATCAGAGCCTTGTTCCATGGCACAGACAGCAAATCCATTTAGGGTGAATGATGGCACAGACAGGGGTGGGAAAGCAGTGAAATCTATGTCCTGCAACTGACCATGGTCCACTTCCTTTTGGACTCAATCTGTGATGGTGTGGATTTCAGACCAAAAATGCAAAAGGGATCGTCAAAACCAGATCAAGGCATCACTATAAATGGATCTATTTTCACACAACCACAATTCAGAACATTATTTTATAGGCAGGATCGTGGCTCGTGTTCTTCCATTGCTTCCTGTCCTGTGTTTTTGGCATGGCAGAGTGACACGGAGGAGGAGGACTCACGTCCACGCTGTTCATCCAGCCTCTCGCCTCCTATCTTACAGGGATCCCTTACTAGCCTGCATGGACCTGGATCTATCATCAGTCACAAAGAATCGACGGTTAGCTCAAAGAACTCAGTCTCAAGCCTACAGAACTCTTTACCCAACATCAAGAAATTTTCTTCTTCTTCTACAAATAAATGCCCTAAACGTAGCTCATGTAGTCCGGATACCAGCTTCCACAGTTCCAGTATCAGTTTCAGAAGCTCTAGTTCCAGTGTGCGGAGTGGAAGCTTAAGTGAGGATGACAGCTGGGAAACAAGCAGTTGGAGCTCAGGAGCCACCTGTCTCCTGCGAAGCTCCATCAAGCAGCACAGTGAGGAGGTCTTTAGAGTCCGTGCCAGCTCAGGCAGTCGGCCGAAACCAGCGAGTGACTCGGAGTCTGGCCAGCAGGACATGGACCATCAATCTGGTGATAGGAAGTCAGACAGTCAAAAAAACTCAGAACCCATGGAATGTAAAGTTAATGTGCAAGGCCAGAACTCCAGTCATTACAGCTCTGCTGTGTCAGTACAATTTGAAGAGCTGATTAAAACCAAGCTCAAATTTTCTCAATTTCTAAATGAAGTAACCTGCAGAGTACTGGATCCTAAAAGTCTACAGGCTTTTGGTTTAGTTTGCCAGAAGGAGGCATCTGTTCCAGAGCTATCATCTTCTCTGACCAACCTGTCTCACTCCTCTCCTCTTTCCTCTAAAATGTCAACTCTGTCAAGCTCTCACTTTGGGTTAAATAGAGACCCTCCACCCAACTGTAGGGAGTCCAAAATGAGGAACACGGTTCCGCCTGTGACCCAGTGGAAAAAGTGCACACCAAGCGTCAAGGTTCTGGATACCACTGACACTCAGAAGAGGGCACATAAGGAAACACTTTTCATGGAACAACAAAGAAAAAAAGACAGAGTACAGAAAGAAGATGAGTTCAAATCCAGAGATTCTAGAACCGTTAAAAAAGAACATCAAAGAGAACAGGACAGGAAGAGAAGAACATTGCTGGTTTCTTCCAACCTGTCAAAAACAAACGATGTTGGAAGACACCCAAGGGCGATTTCAATCAATAAAGAGGGCATTCTTAAAAAACTCTACTGCTCGTCCTCAGCCAGGACTGTTAACAGCGATTTAGTAAGTACTTTTACCTGGTGTTAGACTACCAGCATTTAAACTTCAAGCAAATGAATTTTAACATGATTGCATATTATGGTGTATACAAAAAAAAATGCAAACATGCTCAATTAAACAAAAACAAAAATGGCAAAAACAAGCAAATGGCACAACCTAAAGATTTTTTGCTAAATAAACAATTTCTCCTGTTTTTTTTTAGCAACTATCACAATTGCACACTTGGATTGCGAGTAACGCAGTTTACGAGTGACCGCAAGACCAGGATAGATTTTTAATAAATTTTTACTTGAAAAACGAGCATTGTCTTGGTTTACGAGTACCGAGTATCATGTATCACGCATGTGCTTCTTGTTTTGAACAACTGAACCAACAGTTTTTCTCTCTCTTGTGCTGCGGAATTGTGGGTAATCGTCTCCCCTGCTGGGTCTTAGTGC
>JAQMYJ010000005.1:29381850-29393889 GCA_030014305.1 Clarias laeviceps
GAGGCTTCCAGCTTTTCTCTGTAGAAGGTAGTTTTGGCAGAAGTCACGTCACATGAGAATTTGGAGAGAAGAGTCTGGTAAGAGACAAGATCTGCATCAAGCTGCGATTTCTTCCATCTTTTCTCTGCAGTTCTGCATTCTCTCCTGTTGTTGCGTAGTACATCAGATAGCCAAAGAGCAGGACAAGACGTCTTCCTTGGTTTAGATGACAGCGGGCAAAGGAGCTCTATGGATGAGGAGAGAGAGGAGAGGAAAGTTTCAGTCGCAGTCTCTAGTGGTAGAGAGGAGGCGTCTGGATCTGGGAGGGATGATAGGGTGCAAGAAGACACAGAGGAAGGGGAGACAGAGTGAAGGTTTCTGCAGGTAAAAGAGACATTTTGGTGGTTAGGTTTACATAGAATAGGAAGGGTTATGGTGAAGAATACCAGGTAATGATCAGATTTATGAAGAGGAACTCATGGAACAAATTCTCCAGCATGCTCAGTAAAACCTAACAGCTGTTTTACTTATAGTTCTGTGCGAAAGTCTTGGGCACATACAAAAAAAATGGCATAAGTAAAAGATGCTTTTGAAAACATTTCTGCATGTTCTGAATATTTGGAGTGAAAACTCATTGCTTAAAATCAGGAGTTTTAGACAGATTTGAGCAGTTTTATAAGAAAACAGCTTTTAGGTTTTACTGAGCTTACTGGAGAATATGAGTTCTTCTGGTAACTCGCTGCTTTCTATTTTTATGCAAATACATGGAGCATACATTAGGTTTTTTGTTTCCATCTGATAACTGGTCTGTCTTGTACTATATTTTTTTCTTTACAGCCATATATATATTCTCCTGTAATGTTATTTATTTATTAATTTTTAAGTTATATATGGAAATACTGAATTATTTTGTACATAATTATACAGACATGATAAACATGTATAACAAAATTGGTACAGCATATAAGATGATGCCTAAGACTTTTGCACAGTATTGCCAAAAGTATTCACTCACCTGCCTTTACAGTACATGCATATGAATTGACTAATATCCAATTCTTAATCCATATGGTTGATATGATCTTGGCCCTTTGCAGCTATAGCAGCTTCAACTCTTCTGAGAAGGCTTTTCACAAGGTTTATGAGTGTGTTTATGAGAATTTTTGACCATTCTTCCAGAAGCGCGTTTGTGAGGTCAGAGACTGATGTTGGATGAGAAGGCCTGGCTTGCAGTCCCCGCTCTAATTCATCCCAGGTTGAGGTCAGGACTCTTTGCAGGCCAGTCAAGTTCTTTCACACCAAACTCGATCATCCATGTCTGTATGGACCTTGCTTTGTGCACTGGTGCGCAGTCATGTTGGAACAGAAAGGGGCCGTCCCCAAGCTGTTCCCGCAAAGTTGGGAGCATGAAATTGTCCAAAATGTCTTGGTATGCTGAAGCATTAAGAGTTCCTTTCACTGGAACTAAGGGGCCGAGTCCAACTCCTGACAAACAACCTCACATTATAATCTCCCTTCACCAAACTTTATACTTGGCAGAAGTTGGAGAAGTACTGTTCTCCTGACAACTGCCAAACCCAGACTTCGGATTGATTCATCACTTCAGGGAACACGTATCCACTTCTCTAGAGTCCAGAGCCCCTCCCACCCCCTCCTCCTCTTGGCTTCACAAACACATAGACACGCACACTCTCTGCCTTACACAGAAAACTCTGCAAGCACTAAGACCCAGCAGGGGAGACGATTACCTACAATTCCGCAGCGCAAGAGAGAGAAAAACCGTTGGCTCAGTTGCGATCACGTGATGCTCGGCGTCAAAACAAGAAGCGCATGTGTGATACAAGATACTCGTAAACCAAGACAATGCTTGTTTCTCAAGTCAAAATTTATTAAAAATCTTTGCTCGTCTTGCGGAACCCTCGTAAACCAGGTTACTCGCAATCCGAGGTTTCACTGTATAGTGTATATATATATTGTAACAGGCTTTATGCATGGGCGGCACCACAGACACAAAGATACAAGGCGAGGTTTTATGGTAATTTTATATGAAAAATAGGGAAGGAAAGGGGTGGGAGAAAGGAAAGAAAGGGATGGAAAAATAGTGAAGGTGTGTGCACATCCAGATCTAGAGGCAGTGCCCAGCTGGAATGTCCGCACAAGCCTGGCAAATGATGGAGGCGGGCAGAGTGGGCCGGCGTAGGCAGCGTTTTCTGCAGCTCCCTGCGCTGCTCCTCCTGCTGTCTTGGCCAACCAACACCTCTAAGCTCTCCTTTGGGCGCGGCCTCGGGAGTTCCTCACTGACGTCTGGCGACTGGGTGGCTTTCCTTTCCAGGCTGGAAACGTGAGCCTTAATGTAGAGAGAGTACAGTGGTGTTTTTTCCCCTCTTCCGCGGCAGGATCTCAAGGGCTGGCTCTTTACTAATGCCACGTGAGCTCACACAAGTCATTTCGCGTCTGTCCTTCATGCAGAGATCAAACAGCTGCACTTAATTCTATGGCCTTTGAAGCCCCTGGGGCACGTTACATCACCCCACTCGCATGCCACTCTTCTGCATTTAGTGAGCCTATGGAGTGAGCAAGTAGCGATAACAGCTCGAGGTCCTGGAGGTCTACAGAGCAGAGTCACACGGCGGACACGTAAATACAGTGGGGTGATGTCATGCGCCCCTCCAGGGATTTAAAGGCGGCAAATGGAATGCTGCCTTTTGATCGCCGCTTTAAGGACAGCTGTGAACGTACTGCAGGAGCTCCCACGGCACTTTCACTCTCGTGTAGAGCCAGCTTTCGTGACCCAGCTGCCAGACGTCCTGAGGGACTCCCCTCTGTGGCCGCGCCCAAGGAGACGGGCTGGTTGACCAGTCAGCAAAAGGAGCCATTCGAGGAAGCATTGTAAGAGCCGCTACCCACATGGGCCCACACCATCGCTCGCCAGCTTTGTGCCCACATGTCAGCTGGGCACTGCCTCCAGAACCGCACGTGCACACATCTTCACTATTTTTCCCCCCCTTTGGCCTTCCTCCCTCCTTAAACCCTTTCCTTTCCCGCTTTTCAGGATAAACACCACACTCACTAGCTACTTTAATAGGAACATGTTTACCCCTACTATGCATATTGTCCAAAGAGCAGAGCAATGCAAATACAGATTATGAGCTTCAATCAGTCAAATGTCAGAATGGGGAGAACATGTGATCTGATTGACTGAGATCTAACTGTAGCATGGTTGTTGGTCCCAGAAACATCTTCTTGGATTTCCACATAAACTAGTCTCTAGTGTTTAAATACAATGTTGCAAGGAAACAAAAAGCATCAATAGATGCCAGCCTGTGGGTGGGAACTCATTGTTGTAGTTAAAAGAGAATGGCCAGACATGGAGGCAATGGTAACTCAAACAACTGTCTGCGGTGTATGTGAGTGTATACACACTGTAGCCTCAGATCATCGTTATTGGCAGACAGGAGTAGACCCTGCCTCGAGGTTTAGCGTCTTGTGCATTTTGATTCACTTTTCTGTTTCCCACAAGCCCGTGGCATGGAGAATGTTTGGTTTTTCAACTGTGTGTAAAAATCTGTTCTAGTTGGCTCTGTCTGGTGAGTAAGCTCACCGCAGCCTAGCAAGGGATCACTGTCAATACAACAATGAGTCATTCTACTGTGTGTGTGTTTGTGTGTGCAAGTCTATTATACTGTTTTTCCAGATCTCATATGCTTAGGGCTTGTATTGATTTGGAGAAATGTGAAAAAGTACTAGTTTAAATCAAGCATAATTTTGTGTTACAGCATAATTTCTTTCAGTATATATTTATAATAATTGCAATATCATAGCACAATAGTTTATTTCCTTTCACTTTCTACTATACATCTATTACCTATATATACACTATATATATCATACTATAAATATCATCATTTCATCAGGACATAATTTTTTTTTCATGTCATTGTGTATTCCGCATGACCCAAATATGCTAAAATTAATTAATAAATTAATGAATAAACATTTAACATTTAACATTTAACGTAAACTGACATCTCTGTGAATGTTCCATGTGTTATTGCATGTGATGCTTCCTAAGAAGTGCTTATTAAAGATTAGCAATCTTATATGGAAAGCAGGTAGATGAGTAAAAGAAAAGGTTAACCGCTGATCTCTGTTTTTTCTTTTCTTTTTTCTATTTTGTGTAAGGCCTCTGATGGAGCGACACATGTCATTAGGTAGGTTGCTTTCTTTTACTTTTCCTACGTGCTGTTTTCTTCCCCTGCTCCCTCCCTCCATTCTCTCACTCTCTCTCCCATTATCTCTCCCCTGCCTCCATCTGGACTGAGGTTTTTAGCGCTTGCTATAGCAGCTCTTTCTGCTGATGAACTAGGAAGGCTAGTTCTGATGCATGTTGCTCAAAGAAAGGATACAGACACATGCACACTGTGATCTGATCTGAACATGAGACGTAAAGCTCACAAATGGTAAGACAAGGAAGCCTTGCATGCATATATATATGTGCGTGTGTGTGTGTGTGTGTTGCGAGTGTTCTAAGGATGTGTGTGTCCCACAGGCTGTTGCACTACATTATGAATGAAGAAGCTTGTCCTTTATTCTCTTTGATGGTCTGAGTTTTATCTGTTTGATACAGCAGGGTGATGCTGTAGTAAATAATTATTTGACAGAAATACATTACAGATTATTATTTATTATGTGTGAGAGAAATAATTATTGTATATAGATGGAAATGATCCTTGTATTGAAAGATGCAGCTTCACATCTGTGTTCTGTTCATTGTGGTGCTACATTCTGGGTAATGTTTTCTTTTTTTCTGTACCATAGAAACTAATAGTCGCACTAATACAACTTTCACCAGGTGTTCAGTGAATGTACATAACTCTTATTAAGGAGTTTCGTCAATTAAAAATGTTAAAACTATTAAAAAAAAATTTAATGTGACTGGCCTAAATGCATTACAAGTTTTGCATTTACATCGCCATATAGTGTTATTTAATGCAAAAGTACCACTTGTTGTTCTTTACCTACTGTATTCCCAAACTATGGGCAGCTCTAGTGGTTAGCTCCATGTCTTAGGGTGCCCATGTCACAAAACTAAATGTCTAGCTATGTTACTGTAACCAAGGCCAAATGTCTAGCTATGTTACTAATCCATTATCAGCAGGTCTCTTGAAGCTAAACACTGGGTTACATGGATGTTGACAATCTAAACCATGGACACTTGTACTCTTATTTTAACAAACTTTCTGCATGTACAGTAAATGGTTAAGTTTTAACAAAACTGGTATTATTTTCTTTAAGGCGGTAAGCCAAGTCACAGCCCAGGCATCAGTAAGTTCAGTTAAGTTAAGCCTTTATTTGCCACATACAGAGATACTTTGGCAAACAAATTGAATCCATTCCAGAGGCGAGTTCATAAGGCGAAATTTTGTATTGTGAAACGCATTTTCCCATAGGAAATAATGTAAATGCAGATAATCCAATACAGCCAATATTAGCAATTTCCAACACTATAATCATGTGTGTGCATAAAAAAAATAATAAAAAATAAAAACATGAAAAGACATGTAAAGTAAGTAAAATATGAAATAAATGGACATTAAACCTCACTTAACCTTAATTTATGATTCCTCTTAGCACCGACTGCTTTAAAAACTAAACTGAAAGCGACTCCCCTTTCCTTCTTGCTACCGTCTCTGCTTCTTTCTTACAATGCAAAAAAAAAAAACACAAGAACTATGTAAACTCGCTTTGCTTGGATTTTACTGACACAGAAATTTTGAATGGCTCCCGGACGTACCCACAATGTAGGCGTAAGTGGCGTTTGGTTCACCTTGGTTTAATTGCTCATATGCCGAAAATGCTTTGCATGCCGAGGTACCACTATATATATATTACTGCACAGCAAAATTCTTTCTTTGCATATCCCAGCTAGGGGGCTGGGGTCAGAGCGCAGGGTCAGCCATGATATAGTGCCCTTGGAGCAGACAAGTTAAGGGTCTTGCTCAAGGGCCAACAGTGGTAGCCTGGATGAGCTGGGATTTGATTCAGAGCCTTAACTAGCTGAGATACTACTGCCCCATTGTTAGTTATAGTTACATTTAATTTTATCTTAATTGAATCTATTTGTATGGTGGTTTTAACAATGGTGATAAAGTAGCTTAAAAAAATACAGCAATAAAGTTTTAATAGAATGTATAAAGTAAAATATCTGAAAGTAGTAATTAGACGACCTTTTTCTGAAAATTTAAGAAACCAACAAACAGCAACTGGCGGCAAGGAAACTAAATTTCAAAGGTTACTTAATCAAAGGACTCAAATACAGTCAGATATTGAAACAATATTAATTCAGTCACCTGCTCTCAACTCAATAGAGTATGGTTTTCACTTACTGAATTCAAGGAGGAACACAAACCATCAGAAGCGGAAAGCACCTGCAGTAAAGTCCTGCCAAAGCGTCTTGAGGGAGGAACACAGAATTTTATCATGTTCATTGGTTCCAGACTTCAGGCAGTCTTAGATTTCCTCCACATATTAAATGCAATCATTATGTTTGTACTTATGTTCGTTTGTTCCATTATTTATGAGCTACAAAAATGGGTCTGTGTGTTCGAAGGGTTATGCCATACTTTTGTCAAACCCCTTGAGTTAAAGATGAAAAGCTTGACTTTGTCCACATCTTGAGTGTTTCATTTCAAATACAATGTGGTGGTGTACAGAGGCCCAATGACAAAAAGGTCTTATTGTTCTAATATTTATAAACCTCACTGTGTTAAATCTATTTTACAAAGTTTACAGAATGATTGATAAGGTTTCAAGGAGCCATTCATAATTAGTTCTGGCAACCAACCCATGACACAACTAACCTGCCTCATAGTGCTATATGAGACTAGAAATGGGTTCTCTTGGTGACATCCATCACCCTCTTCTCTCTCTCTTTCTCTCGCTCTCCTCTCTTTCTTGCCTGTGTGACTGCGCTTACCCCTGGGTAAAAAATGTCACTGTGGCTTGCAGCAGGTTCTGGTCTCTTAAGGCAAATAGCCCAAGACTAGAGTAGTGGATTCAGTCAAAAAAAATCTCACTTTAACATCCGGTAACAAAAGTACCAGAGGCAACAGTATAGTGGAGCCCTGAGAAAAAATGTGTGTGGTGTGTATGGGTGTCTTGGAGTCTAGCAGGAATATGGATTCAGATGATAAAGGGAGAAGACTTGCTATAGAAGCCTGGAATTGAAGGGGGAGAGTAAACTGTAGAAGAGTCACACAAGATAACAATATGGGCTCAATTACTAAATGAGGCTCTGTACCAAGTGATAAAACAAATGCTTAGCTCATCTCCTTATTAAATTATCATCGATTTAAATAAATTCATAAGTACTAGAAGGTACAGGTACAAATTCTATCAAGACTTGTTTATACAGTAGTCATTACATTTAAGCATTTATACAGGGGTATTCTTTGCTATTCTACTTAATGACCATGACTCATTAGCTAGACTAATTCTAAGAACTTTTTTTGTTTAATTATACACTAATACGTTTTTCTAAACTTTTTTAATTCTCTTTGTGTTTGGTCATTTGCTAAGCAAAATATTATCACTGACTCTATTTATTACACGTTTCATAATGTACACAGCCTGGCCAAAAAAAAGGCACCATTTCAGAAGAGTCAAATTATTGGGTTGCTAGGGATCATCAAGATTTGACTTTGGAGCAATGGAAAAGGGTCAAGTGGTCTGATGAGTCCAGATTGAGCCTATTCCAGAGTAATGAGTGCGTCAGGGTAAGAAGCGATGGATCCATCATGCATAGTGTCCACTGTACAAGCCTCTGGAGGCAGTGATCTGGGGTTGCTTCAGTTGTTCAGATCCAGGCTCAGCAATGTTATGTGGCAATAAAATTCTAAGCATTTCCGGATTCAAAGTGGCACATTCCACAGAGACTGCCCTTTTGTCTGTCACTGAGAACCTCCATGCTGCTACAGTAGATCAGCTAAACTGTCATCTGACCTCTCAGCTGCAATTGACACAGTAAACCACAAGATTCTCTTGTCTATCCTTACAAGCCTTGGAATCTGTGGCACGGCATGGCAATGGTTTGGTCCTACCTAGAAGATACCAGAAGGTCGCATGAGGTAACATGGAGGGGATCTGCTACATGCAGACTCTCTACTGCTGAGGGGGTCAGGGATAGCTCAGTGTTTAAGGCATTGGACTATGGTTCAGAAGGTCCCAGGTTCAACCCCCACAACCACCAAGTTGCCACTGTTGGGCCCTTGAGCAAGGCCCTTAACCCTCAACTGCTCAGATGTGAGTGTGAGATAAAAAAAATAATAATTAAGTTGCTCTGGATAAGGGTGTCTGCCAAATGCTTAAATGTACTGGTGCCCCACAAGGCTCAGTACTTGGTCTTCTTCTGTTCTCCATCTATACCCGGTCTCCTGGTAAGGTCATATCCTTGCACAGCTTTTCATACCATTCTTATGCAGATGATGCACAACTCATTCTCTCCTTTCCTCATTCAGACACTCAGGTTTCCACCCAGAGCGCAGCATGTCTGGCAGACACCGCATTCTGGATGAGAGCTCATCAGCTGAAATCTCAGTAAAACCGAACTGCTATTCATCCCAGGTGATTCATCCCCCAGTCAAGACCTTGTGATCTCCTTGGCCAACAATTGGATCACTCAGTTACTGCCTGCGATCTTAGGGTAACTCTGGACAATCTATCATTTTACCCACACATTGCTAACCTTAATCGCTCTTGTTGATTTCTTCTTTACAAAAGAAGAATTTGCCCATTTTTTTCTACACAGGCTACTCAGGTGCTTGTTCAATCCTTTGTTATTTCAAGACTGGACTACTGCAACTCATTTCTGGCAGGTCTGCCTCTATCCATCATTCATCCTCTGCAGCTGATCCAGAATGCAGCTGCACATCTTATTTTCAACCTTCTCAAGTACAGGCTTCCTGTAACTGCCCGTATCAAATTCAAAACGCTGATGCTTGGCTACAAAGCTAAAAACGCCATAGCACCCACTTACCTCTCACTTCTAATCACACCCTGCACCGCACCAAGTTCCCTCCAATCCTCCAGCACTGCTTAGCTGGTCTCACCATCTCTCAGGGATTGATGAAGACATGCATCTAGACGGTTTTCTGTTAGGTGGTGGAATGAACTTCCTCTAGATGTACAGCGGAACCTCCGCCAATCTTTAAACGACGACTAAATACCTAGCTGTTTCTTCAATATTTGGGTTAATCCCCAATAAATAACAGTGTTTGTCTAAAAGTACTTAGTTAGTAACCTAGTAACCCAGTGTAAAGATCTGGATAAGAGCATTTGCCAAATGCCTATATGTAAATGTAAAATTAAGTCAGCTGATGACCTGAATGTACTGAATGACCAGGTTATCATATCTATGGAGTTTTTCTTCCCTCTTGGCACGGACAGATTTTAGGACTGGGAGCACGAGGAATCATTTTCACACATAAACTGGACACCAGACTGGGTGCTGTAATCAGAGCTAAGGGTGTGTGAATGAAATCTTAAAATGTGTAACCGTTTTTTTTGGCCAGGCGGTATATATTTATACATGTATTTGCTTTCAACTCACAATTATGATATTTATTCTGAACTTTATTAAAGACCTTTCAGTTTCTTTTTTGCTGTTCTTTTAGAATAAATGTTTTTTCCATTCAATTTTATATTAACTACAATTTTTTTAAACATGATGTCACAGCATTATTAGGTTATACTATGTAAAGTGTATGTGATGTCCACAGCAAAAACTAGTTATTCTGACAGTCCTCAATCTGAACTGCTGATTTGAAATAGCTACTTTCCAAAATTTATGTCAAAAGAACTTTACATGTTACAACATGGTATGAATTAATTAGTTCCTCAAGGTTTTAATAACATTTTAATTAGGATAGGTAACCTCTAAACTTTCAGTAATGAAATTTTGTTCAGGTATGCACTAGTACCAGTTCCACATATAGGGGTGCTGTAAAGAAACGGCGGGGGGGGGGGGGTAGTACACTGTAAGGACAATACCAAGGACTCATAAGTGATAAGGGTCCCTTAAAATTCTATGGCAATTGAAAAACATAAAACTTCATCAAGGTTAGTGATCCTATTTAAACTGCATGTACAGTATATAAAATATTAATGTTCTGTTATGTAAAGGAACATATAGCAACATCAGAAACCAAAGTGAAAAAAAAATATTGTAGACATTATGCATTCTCTCAGGATGGGTCTAGCTACTAGACCGTGCTGTTTTAGACTCGTATGAATTATTTAATTATCACTTCATACATATTGTATAGAGGATAACAAAGGAGGCCAAGTGGAACCATGTGAGTCAAGTACAAAGCGCAGAGGGTTGTCTCAACCATCAGAAGCTGAAAGTAATGTTATCTGATGATGATAATTATAAAATGTTCTATAAGACAGAATAAACTAGGAGATGACTGTGCTGGTGATAACAATAGCCGAGTGTGTTGTTTTGGACAGCAGTAATTACAGCACTCAGATCAGTGAGCAGTAGAATACTATAGTTATTTGTATCTGCTAATTGGATGGGTACTTTGTAACAACTAATTGGATGGGTACTTTGATTCCTAAGAGAAGCCTGATTCTAGCATCTTTGCCACAAAAGAGGACATTAGCATTTAGACTGTTATCTCAGTTGGATTTAGAGCGGACTTACAGCTGGTTTGACTGTCATTGTATTGCAATCTTATTGAACGATATCAGAGGCTAGGTAACTAAAATAAAGTGAGCAATCTGGTAAGAGTGTCTGACAGGCAGCTTTTGAGACATGTTGGTTGAGCATGGTGTAACAGTCGTGGGGATAGATTTGATTTCTTGTTGGAAGTCCACTATTTGAACTAAATCTGGCACATCTTACCTTTAGAAGATACCACTGGTAAAAGCAAATCCTACACTTGGTCAGTCTTACGTTCCACAATTATGCAGATGACACTCAGGCTTATCCCCTACTCTTTGGAAGAAGAGATGGACACAAATATCGATGCTACAAGACTTGCTTACATGCAACCATTGTCTGATTCTTTCTGATTAAAAACAAACGTATCAGAAATGTACACACTGCCTCAGACCTGACATCTTAAGGAAGTTATAACTGTCCAGAGATTTCCTGCACTCACTGTCAAATTGGATTTGTTTGACAAATCTGTTTTTTCGGACCGACTGTCCACAATCTTATTTGAAAGTGATCAATGGTATTTGGCTCTGTTCAGACTGGCAGCCCAAATCTGAAACATTGTCAGCCTAGCTGCTTTGGTTTATGAGGAAACAACATGATTTTCCTCATATATTGCCCTGTTTCTGTACGTTCCCTCTCATTTTGCCTGTACTGATGCATCCCCCTAATGTGCTATCAGACATGTCACTTCGTCCTCTGTCCAGTGACTACTATTTCCCATTTCCATACGGCAGTTAAACCAGAAGCCCTTCCTGAAAACTCGGTTAATTTAGCCACACGGAAAATTCAAGGAAGAGGATTTTATAATTTAGCAGTATTAGAGCCAGAAGCAGAAAAAAGACCCTCCACAATGTCTTAAAGCATAGCAACTTAACTTTCAACAAAAAAAGTTTTTCAACCACTATGGATCCATGTCCCAAACCATGTGATCATGTGGACTTCAACTTCCGTCTCGGGTTGCGAGTGAGCATTCAGACTGAGTCACATCTTTAGGAATCTGATATGAATCTGATTTTACACCACCTCAGCATGTGGTTCAAATTAGATTTGCAAAAATTTGATTCAGTTTAATTTTTCACTTTTCGGACTACATGAGTCTTAAACACCCAGATACAGTGGAGACCAACAAATAGATGAATATTTCCAGTTCCTCACTAGATCAATCAGTTGATCCAAGATGGCGCCGGTGTGTGCGGCTTGCCGTTTTCTGCTGATATTGTTTTTTGGATTATTATTGTCTTTGTCACTTCCCGCCCTCGGCTCTAAACAGGATGACCAAAATGGGCCTGGTAAATGTGAGGTCACTAACCAACAAAACTTTCATTCTAAAGGAGTTT
>JAQMYJ010000005.1:29426720-29437330 GCA_030014305.1 Clarias laeviceps
TTGGATGCCTTCAGCCTTTACAATGTAGAAAGAAATAAAAATCAGGAACCATCATGGAGTTAGAAAGTGTTCTAAAAGTGTGTATGATACCACAAATTTCATAGTATCTGTTTACTACTGTGGATTTTTACATTTTTGAACAAATTAAATGAGATGATACATTCTGCTCTGTGAATCCATTCCAGTGAATAAAACTCCAATTTTCAATGGATTCCAATAACAATAAACATATTAAACCGTGCTACTCTATTTTTAAACAAGCTTGTCACTCTTAACTCTTCAGACAATTAGTGTTAAGGGTTTGGGTTTGTCTGGAATATTTTTGTTCGAAATATATGCTGCCCAGTTTCTACAGTGTGTTCAATAAATTTTAAAAAAGAATTGCTGAGATGGATATCAAGATGGTTTGTTAAGAATTTCAAGATACATTGAGCGCAGTTAAGAAGGCAGAGAATCTTTGTAAAATCTTAATTCACTGGATGAAGTGACAGAGGATCTCCAGTCTCACTTTATCCAGAAAAAAAAAAAGAAAAACAATCTGGAACTATGAGGTAAGATAGATTTTACCTAATATTTGTTTTTGTATTTCATTGACCAGGCGTCTTGTTAAACTAAAGATTAATTCTTAATTCAGTTAAGAGTTGTGTTATTGCATGTTATTGCATCTAGCTGCAAATCTAGCAGTTAACTATCTATATTAAAATTAATTGCCTGCAAGAATGTTGTGTGTTACCTGGAGTAAGTTAGAGGAATAAAACAAATATATTGTATATTTATGACATTTTAACTTCACATATTCATGGTTTGCTACCTCAAATTAAATACTAAAATATTTGAATTCTCCTTTTGGTACAAGCATACAGTAGTTATCACTTCTAAATGCTTAGATAACATGCTAGGAAGTGAACATATCAAGTCTTTCAGCACGAAGGCACCCTTATTCAGCCTTTAATGTTCTTTCCCATTAAAACAGGAGCAGAATCTTTTGAAGAAGAGACGACTGTTTTAAGGGGAAATTTGTCATCAGAAGATAAGAATTCAGCTGAAAAATCTGCTCTGTCTATTACATCTAAAATGGTTTTTAGGTTTTACTGTAAGTTATTTTAGCTATTTAAGTCATTTTGACCTAAATAAAAAAAACTTATCGTCTATATAACATGATTTAAAATAAAGCAAAGTTTACATAAATTATATTATCATTGCAGAACTGAGAAAAACTTTATGCAATCACGGTGCTACACAACACTTTGTGACAAAATGAGCCGCTACAGAAAAGGAAGCAGAGGTGGGTTTACGAACTAATCAAGATAGGTCACAGCCCGGGTCCTTTCCCCGTTCTGATGCTTTTTGTACTTGCATTGCTCTATGCCTTTAGTAGGCCAGATGTTATTATGCTAGAAATAAACTATCGACTGTAGTATAAAAAGAATTGGACAAACCCTCGGTGACGTCTCACGTAGGTTTTCTGAGAGGCAGGTGTGAAGCTCAGCTCCGGACTCCGGCCCAAACCCCAGTTAGTCCATAAATAGGCAAATGGGCAGAAAAAAGGCAAAAGGGCAGAGTCTGACCTTTGGTTCGGTGTACTTAGTTACTGTACTCAGTTACTGTACTACTACTGTACTAATGCATTTGTTCGAACTCGGTCATCTGTATCCTACACACCATCCCGTATCAACATCTCTTGTGGTGAGTTAAACTACAATGATTCCAGTTAGATATTTTGCCAAAGTAATGTGTAGCAGTTTAACACCTGCAATGCAGCTGATGCATACATTTATAACTTAATATAATTTTAAATGAAGAGTTACATAAATATTAACTCCCCTGTACAGTGAAATCTAGCTGTGGAGACCTGATTTTTTTTTATTTTTTTTGCATCAGGCTGTAAACATGTTTATTTCTGTTGTAATGTTTAAGGCATTTTAACATTTTAAACATCTCTTTGGGAATTGACTCACGCTTGTAGTCTACTGGTAATTCAATGACCTGCAAGTTTTGGCACTTCCTTGTTGGCTTTATTTTTCAGAAAATTAACTGAACATTGAAAGCAGGCTACTGAAAAAGAGTGTGAACGTTGGAGAATGCAGAAATATAGCTGGAGGGAAAATGTGCCTGTAATGATTCTCAACTTTGTATTCACCACAAGCTCTCTCTCTCTCTCTCTCTCTCTCTCGCTCTCTCCCACCATCCTCATCTACATCTTTCTCATATGCAGAGAACATAATATAACACAATGTAAGTGGTTTCTTCTCCGGCGTCTGACCTTGTCTTGTGGGTTTAGTCCTGACCTACAGTTTAGCCTTGCACAGTTTCTGTTTTTAAATATTGATTCACTTGAATGTATGACATGAATAACTCTTAAGCTACTTTAATAAAATTTTACAGTTACTCAGGACCTGCTGTGTTCTGTTTTGTTATTTATTACACAAAAAAAATAAATACTGTATGGATAATGGAAATGGTGTCACGGAATAAATATTATTCTATTCCATGTATCCTAAACATCTGCGGTGATGAGAAATCACCTGGATTCCTTCTTCAACACATTTATTCATCAAACGACAAAGTCATAAAAAGTGACACTGCAACAGTATTTAATATAAATACCACTGTTTTATAACCACACTAGTAGTGTCTTTGTCCGTGGCTCGGTCTGTGTTTATTTCGAGTGTTTATAAGTTATCTACACTTTGGCCTCTCTGGTGTTCTTGAGACGCATCCCTCTCACAGATCAGGTCTCTCCTTCTCATATTGAACCCTGGGGAAACACTCCTAATGCTGAAACATGCTGACAGTTTATTGACTGAGTTTGCCAGCTCTCCTGTCACCCCAAAGTCTAGCTGACATTATCAATCGTGCCAATCAGATTCTGGTGTAAGGAATGAAGCAACTTCAGACGTCACAGCCTACAAACTAAGCTCGACCATATGATGGTGTGTTAAACCACCTTTGTGACAGTCAGGTATACGAATCATTTGCTTACACTGATGTCAAGCCAGAGTGTACACCTGAGACACTGCTGTCTGTGCCTGGTGTTTTTCATTTGGTTCGGACGTTTGGTTGAACATGAGGTTTCCGCCAAAGTTAATTCTACTAACTAAACAACTGTCCCAAATCAGTACAAGTGGACAGGTTTTGTCAGGGATGAAACCATGAAGCAACACCATTCACCTTACACATAAGAAGTTACAAAGTGTTAACATTGGAGACGCCTTCTGTAAACGCTACCTAATACAAGTATCAGTGAATTAGCGGTTAATAAAATGTATTAGAATGACTGCATTATTCTAAATCTGTGTGATCTGTTTTGCAGCCATCATTACTAACACCAACACCTATGTACTGACCAATCAGAAGCAAGATTTCTATAGCGCTGTGGTATCAGTTCTCAATGCTGAAAAGCAGGGGTTTATAAACATTTAATGTTTGTGTATATTAATTATAGAATATCACAATATTATTCGCTAAACATTAACTTTAGAACGTGTAAAAAAAAATTTAAGTATACGGACTTCCCAGCCAATCAGCTCTAATCGTTGTGGTGCGCTAGTGGCACGTGCACAAGATTAAAAATGTCTTAACCACATGCAATGATGGTAGAGTGTTTAAAAATCTGGTGTGGCTATGATTATTAATTAATTAAACAAACTACGGCGCAAACTGAATGGAACCAGAGTTATAGACTGTAACAATATTTCAGGAATACTTTTTGGTGTGATCTTTTGTTTTTTCTCAGCCTCGTTATTTTTGTTCCCATCACCTTTACATGACTTTTCTCTTATTCAGGACCTTTTATACTGTATACAGAGAGATTTGTCCCCTTCCGTGTGAAGCAAATACGTATATGGATGTAAATATACGTATTGTATTGGAGATGTATTGGAGAAACCCTGGAATTATTTGGGTCAAGAGTAAAAACTGTAAACAGGTGTAAAACTGCTGTGACTAGACAGAACTGTAATTTCATGAATCCAGAATTAAGCTCATATTTAACATTTCAAGAAAGTGCCGTTGCTAGGACACCATACTGATGTGCTGCTTTCCCACAGGACCTGTACAAGAAGGAATGCGACGGTGCAGCTCGGCTCCTGCAGTGTGGAAAATCCCATTACAGAGCACAGAAGCAGGCCAAGGTAATTCTACTTCTTGCTCTATTTTTCACCAAACCTGAAATACAATACACAGTAAAGGCTTTCTCAATAAGGGAATGTGTCACTCTTCTGAACTCACTTGCATCATGCCGAACTGGGGCTTTTAGGTCGCCTTAAGGCAGCAATTATAATAATCAATGAGATCAATGAGAAGATGTATGGCTTGTGCTTCAGGCTTGGTTTCATTTCATTCCTAAAGGGAGAGTTGGTTGTTTTAATAACAGCATCAACTACAAGAAAATTATCTTTGATTTTTTTTTTTTTGTTATTTATTACTAAGCATTCTTAAGCCAAAGTAATTAAAATAATATTTATTTTTCTCATTCGACAATTATATTTTGATTAGGAGAATGCAGGATCATATGCATAATTTAAATGTAAGAAATAAACATGTCGCACTGATTTTGCAGAAAAAAAAAGCAAGAAAGAGAAATATTCTATAAGAAGCCTGTTAGCATTTTAACAATAACATTTTGCTCTATTTTTATTGAAGTTTTGTAAAGCAGCAGAATCCTAAAATGACAGCAAGAATCAAGTTCATGAAAGGAGAAGAGAGTGAGAAATTGTGATTTCTCAGATATACAGCACATCCCAAAAATCTCCAAATACAGGGGAAATGATCATAATTAAGCCACTGCATGCATAACACGTGAGTGTGTTCATACAAGTTCATCATGAGAACCAACTCTTTGTGTTTACAAAGACACAGCAATTATGCAAAGAAAGTGTCATGAATAGACTCAAAATAAAGGAAACTAAATATTGGATTGAATAAAAATAAAAGGTGGAAATGTGGCCTTTGTGCGGAGACTTTTAGAGCTCTCTGTACAACTCCCCTGCAGTCTGATTATTTCACATGACAAAGTAAGAACATTTGTTTGAAGAGTTTTGCTAATTTATATTTAAAAACTGAAACATCAGTATTCAGACCCTTTGTTATAACTCTGGTGCATCCTGCTGCTATCAGTGGTCCTTAAGGTGCTTCTACAACTTGATTGGAGTCAACCTGTGCCTAATTAAATCCATTGGACATAATTAAGAGAGGCATGCGCCTGTCTATATAACGTTTCACCGTTTTTTGGTGAGTGAAAACAAATGAGGTCAAGACGATAATCTGTAGACCTGCAAGACAGGATTGTGTCAAGACACAGATCTGAGGAAGGATACAAGAAAGTTTCTGGAGCATTTAAGGTGTCCAAGAGCACAGGAGCCTCCATCATTCTCAAAAGCAAGAGATTTGGAACAACCAACAGTCTACACAGATCTGGCCTTCAGCAATCAGAGATGAGGGTCACTGGTCAGAGAGGAACCAAAGGGTCAGTAGAAATGAGTACCATTGTGGAGATGGGAGAGACTTACAGAAGGAAAATTGTAGGATCTAGGAAAAATAAAGAGCAATCCTGAGTGAAAACCTTCTCCAGAACGCTTAGGATCTCAGCCTGGGGTGACGGTTTACATTTCAACAAGACAACGAGCTGAAGCACACCACTAAGAATGGAAAGAACACAGGAACGGTTTCAGAACAGCACTATGAAAGCCCTGGAATGGCCCAGACAGCATTCGGACCTGAACCCAATATCTCTGCAGAGACCTGAAAATGGCGGAGCCCCGACGCTGAACATCCAACCTGGTTGACCTTGAACAAATCTGCCAAGATAAATGGAAGAAACTTCGAAAAGAATGGTGTGCCAAGCTTGTAGCATCATTCACAAGCAGACTCAAGACTTGCAACAGTATTTCATATTTATATCTTTTGGTATTTCACAAGTGATGGGTGTGAATACTTATAGAAATGGGATATTTCTTTTTTATATATATTTTTTTTTATAAATTAACACTCTAAACACCTGCTTTTACTTTGTCATTATGGAGTACTGTGTACAATTATGAGAAAAAAAAGTATTTAAATTCATTTTAATGCGAGTGTGAGACACGAAAATGTTGAAAATTTGGAAAGTTGTAAGGTTTTTCCATCTGCACTGTATATGATTATTACTATAATTTTGTCGTAACATTCGTCGTGCTTCTCTCAGGTTCCCCCCGACTTTCAAGAGGAAGCGAGTTCTCTCATGGAGAGTCTAGGGCATGGGAGGAGCATGAGCCGGTGCCACTCACCTTATTCTGATGCTGCTTCAACAATCATTGCCAAAGTACCGGAGAATCCTGTGCCAGGTAGTACCTGCCCAGTCACACGTTCACCTAGCCCACTGCCTCAAGACCTGGACTTTCTGTCAAACAACGAAATGAACAGTGTTGATACTCTCCAACATCATGTTGTATACAAATCTTCTGACCTATTCTGCAGTGACACAGCACTATATTGTCCCATGGATAAAGGACGACAGAATCGCTGGCAAGGGCGTCGGAAGAGTGCGGATCTCCATGGCAGGAACACTAGCATTCTCCAAACCAGGAACTCTAAAGCTAGCAACCTAGAGGATTACAACTTCCACAATCAGTTCTCCCAGGACGACATCGCTCTCCATGAATTCGCCGAAGGGTCAACACCAGCATCAAGCCCTTACTCTAGCTTCAGCGTGGCTTCAGATGATAAGGGCCCTGCTCCCAGCAGCACCATTTCCTCCTCTCACCTGGCCCTATATATGGACTGGCGGGATGGTGATTATGAGTGTAAGAGCACATATGACAAAGACAACTCCAGGTTTCCCAAGTCACACAGTTTCCAACACATGACCTCCAGCCCTCTAAAGGGCAACTCCCCAGTGTATATGCAAACAGCATCCTGCTACAGCGAGCCATACCATTCACTGCAGCTCACTTCCTCCCACAGCATGGGCTCCTCAGGAGTACCAGGACAGAAAGACAGCTGCAACAGCATCCATATTCCTGAGGAGGAGTTGTTGGGCCGGTGGAGGCATCTAAGTGTGGAGGACATCAATACCTTTTCATATCGCAATCCTGGTCATGTTTCACCTTACAGCTTCTCCGAGCAGCATTTTGCAATGGGGCCTTCCAAGGTCAAACTAGGACCGCTGTACAGCAGTGTCCAGGAAAGAGACAATAACCGATACACAGGTATGTCACACAGGTATTCCTGCTTCTCCCCTTCGCCTGGCTCCAGCTTGGCACAGAGCCCCAAGCATAGTCTGGACAAGTGTACAACTGAAAAAGGGCCGATGTACCAGTCACACAACAGCATCCTGGAGTCCAAGAGCAGCCAGTTCCTTGCTGGAATCTCAAAAGACAATGAAAGCACCATGGGAAATGTGAACGAAGAATATGTAGATGTAAGCCCAACTGAGACTTTGCACCAAACTTCACCGGAGGTGTCTAGTGTGCGGCACTACCAGCTTCAAAGCCCAGGGCCGCACAGGACGACTACGCCGCAGCACCAAAAATTCACAAGCACAGGACTGAGTAGAAAGGACAGTCTCACCAAAGCTCAACTCTATGGAACACTGCTTAACTGAGTTATTTATCTAGAATTTAACCTTCACCACTGACTCACCTTGCTGCATTATGAAAACAAAAAATAGCTTTAGGGAGCGGTACATGGTTGGCTTTAAAAGTGAAGGAAGGACAAATGGGCAGCATTAACATTTGAAATACCTCATGCCAAAGTCATCATACTAGTAAGGACCTAGTCTTCAAGCTGATTCACAACGATCCCGCGCGTATATATTGCAAGCAATCGTTTTGTTATAAAACCCTGATGAACTGCATCACATCTGAAACTGTAGAGCAACAAAAAAAATGTGGGGAAAAGGGCTTTACCTGAACCTAGGATAAAGGCCTCTGCTTTAAAAGCATGTCTTAAAACATTTGCATGGAGCGTTCTTTTAATGCTTTTGTAATTTACATGTTTTATGTGAAGTTTTGTGTTTTGTTCCTTAAACTGGCACAGAGGTCTATGAGATCCTTATTAATCCTAATGGAACTTACTTTAAACCATTAAAGACTGTTTACAAAATGCAGTTCATACAACTGTATGTTCACTGTTATTATCTGTATGTGTAGTGTAAAAAAATGCCAGAAAAAAATGATGAGATATAAGGGCTTTTGCTTTATGTCTTCTCGTTTATTACAGGCTATTTTATTATTATTATTATTATTATTATTATTATTATTACAAATGTTATTACTAACATTTGTTGGATTTAGATTGATCTACTATAAATGAGTAGTAGGAGATAGCATGAGCTTTTATCTGACCCTACTACACAGAGTAAAAACTAAACCTGTGGAAAAGAAATACAAAGCCTTAGCATGAACTAATGAGCCCAGTGTGGATCTGGTTTATGAAATAGATTCTGTGGTCCATCCAAAGAGCATTTTTCCCCATTTTTAGCCAGTTTAGATTTGCTAGTTATACTGATTTGCCAGGTATCAAGTTCAAACTTTCCATCTGAACAAATAATTTTAAAAAATCGTTGTTTTATATCTCTAGATGGTACATACAGTATGTAAGGTGGCACAATGATTAGCACTGTGGCCTCGTACCTCCAGGGTCAGGGTCTGTGTATTTAGAGTTTGCATGTTCTCTCCATGCTTTTTGGGTTTCCTCTGGGTACTCCACGGTTTCCTCCCATAGTCCAAAGACATGCACATTAGGCTAATTGGCATTTACAAATTGCCCCGTAGCGTGTGCACATTCGTGTGTGTGCGTGACTAGGTGTACCCCGCCTTGTTCCCAGAGTCTCCAGGCCCCCTGCAACCTTGTACAGGATAAGCGGTATAGAAGATGAATGAATGAATGAATGAATGAATGAATGATGCACTGTAAAAGCCTCAAACAAATAAGTGATGATAGCTCCAGTATATGTTGTTGTTCTTTTGGCTGTTCCCATTGAGGGGTCACCACAGCAGACCAACTGATCCACACAACAATTTGGCACAGATTTTATGCCGGATGCCCTTCCTGACACTACAGTAAATCTTACTAATGTATAATAGATAATATTATAATAATGATAATAATAGCCCAGGAATAAACTCAACAACAAAAAGTTTGTGATCACCTGACCATCACATCCATAGCTCTGCCTTCCTCAAAACTGTATAGGACGTCTTTGCACCCTCTGTACAAGGAAGATAATGCCACTGTGTGCCACAAAAAAATATGCGAGTGACCTTCACACAACCCTGACCTTAAGTGATTCATTCATTCATTGTCTATACCACGTTATTCTGTATACAGGGTCATCAAGGCCTGAAGCCTGTCCCAGGAGAACACATGTTGGGTTACACCCTGGACAGGGTGCCAATCCATTGCAGGATATATACACACACACACACACACACACTCTACAGGCAATTTTGGAAACGCCAATTAGCCTGTTCTGCATGTCTGTGGGTGGAAACTGGAATACCCAGAGGAAACCCACCAAGCAATCGATCGAACTCTTGACCCTGGCGGTGCGAGGCCACAGTGCTAACCACTATGCCGGCGTGCCACCAGCACACTAAACACCTTTGGGAAAACCTGGAACACTGACTACATCCTTAACCTCACCGACCTCATTTTTGTGGATAAACGAGCACAAATCCCCACAACCACTTTTAAAAAGTACTGAAAAGTGGAGATGAAAAAGGTGGAGTTATAACAGCAAATGCTGGATATAATCAGGAAGTTTAAAAACACATATTGGTGTGATGGTCAGGTCTGACTGGCACATGCTGGATATTATTTACAAATTGTGCACAAAATGTGACAATAAACCCACTACTTAGAATTTAACCTGTTTTAAGTTTATTTAACTGTTTTGCTTTTTGCATTCACCACTTAATGGCCTGTCCGTGATGTAATTTGCTAGCTTGATATTGTTTTTTTTTTTTTTAATAACTGCAAATCCAGAATTTAAAATTTTACAGATGAGAATTTGAAGAATATTGTTGGTAATTGTTCTCATCAACTACAGCATTATAGTCACTCCAGGCATCGTAGACATGCATCCTTCTAAAGTTACTTTAAAATTTCAGATTTTTTATTTTTATGACTGACAATCAAAGTAGATAACGTGTAGGTCCAAGGTACAGTAGAGCTATCTAATAAATTTCCAACACTGTGCATTTTTGTCCTTGGTTTTAACGTCACCACTAGTCTTTATTCAGTGTGAAGGAAACGTATTCACATGTTTATGCAGAACATAGTTTCGCTCACCTTCCCGATCCTGTTCTACCTCAGAGATGTCGATTGTTTGCTTGATGCATGGTTTGATTTTTTTTTTTTTATGCGTCTGTTTAGTAAATAAACACAGATTAGGAACTCACGTTTGTTTAATTGCCAGTCTTTACCTGTTACATGTACACAAATTCTGTCCATGAATGATGCTTGTTTAGAAGAAACAGAAAGTTCTAAAGTTTCCAAACCGCCCATCCATTTCTGCAGCCTTATACATAAAACTATTTCCAAAGCAGAACTACCCACACGGAAAAAACCTATATAAACATATATGTTTTAATATAGGTTTTGATATAGGTTTTTAATATATGTGACAT
>JAQMYJ010000005.1:29445526-29459850 GCA_030014305.1 Clarias laeviceps
TGCCACAAACAGGAAGTTAATATCACCAACCATTCCCATTTTATTAAGGTGTATCTATATAAATGGCCCACACTGTACAACAGTAGAAGCACAGATAATGACGCATATCAGCACCGGACACCTCGTTGTGTAAATGTGCATTTATTCCTAGAGCACGTGTACTGTAGATCAGTTTGCTTCACACATTTGCTTTCCATTAAATGACACGTAATGTAGATCTGAACTCTGGTGTAGATTAGCCAGCGTAATTAATTCATGTAAATTGATGCAAAAACGTCGAGTTATTAATTAAGTCCAATATTCTCACTGTCGAAAAAGATGGGTGAACGTTTTTTATTTCAGGTTTTGTCCACAGTACAGCACCGCACTCGACATGAAATGGTTTCTGAGGATGAGAAAAGCAACGCGGTTCATTCAGATAATGTACTGTATGATGTGAAGTTTCTTACGTGGAACATCTGGTTGGAGATTTTGGCGGTGGTCACCGTGTCCCAGGCTATGAGGGTTCGATCTGCAGAGTCTCGACTGACCACGTCGGTGCTGGTCACAAACTCTTTCCCTTCACCCAGAAACAGGATGTCTAATGTCTGCTGAATCCCAGCCTTGTACGCTCTGACCATCTGAACAAAACGGGAAATATCACTGCAACATCTCCAAGACATCTTTATTAGATACGGACTCTTAATCAACTAGGACTGCATATCTGCTTTACACCACGCTGAACACTCCTCCATGAACAGCATCTCAAGATTCATTTAGATTCTTACGGTGCGCGTGGGTTGTCCTTTTTTTATTATTTTTTATTTTTTTACTTCAGACCAGGTTTTAAACTGAGCCGACCTTTAAAAACCACTGTTTTCCCCCCTGAAAACCCTCTCACATTGGTGACTTGGGATCATAAAACCTTGTTAAACAATTTATATTAACATTCCAGCAGAAGCACTTAGGGGTCTCATTTATCAACCATTTACGTGCACGCATGCTTGTGTGAGTAAAGCAGGCACGTCTCTATGCACAGACTGTTATTTATCAATGTCATCTTGTGCTTGATTACGCCTACGGAGTAACGGGAAAGTGTAACTGAGAGTAAACTGATTATGAGGATATCGCATTCAATTAATTGTCCATCATATCAGCATAATTGGAAGAGTAATTAAAAATGATCCTGGTGCTTACAAAGTGTAGAGAGAGGAGGCAGTGGTGAAATGTAATGAAAGTAAACTGATCTAAAGAGCGACTGCTTGAAGATAACACACAGGGAACGTGTTTTTAAGGAGCTTCAGGAGACGTTTCATTTTTCAGGTGCAGGTTTAGTTGATCTGTTGAGACATTTCAATAAAATAAAATAAAAAAAGAAAACCTTAAGACAGTCTGGTATTTTTCCACCCCGCGCCTTTTCGCCCACGCTGCAATTTCAAATTGTGGCAACAGAAAAGGCAAAAATAATGAGTGACTTTCATGCCATCTCACGTCCCCTAGACGTAATAGGAGAAATAGAGTAGAGACATACGGTATGTGGTTATTAACTGGTGAAAATAAACATCTAAGACCAAACACTAAATCTTTGTATTGAATTGAATATTTTAAACATTACATTTAAAAAAAATCTATTTTACCTTACAGGTTCGGGAATCCCACGCCTTGACCTCAGGACTGAATCCCCCACACAGAAAAAGGGCGGGGTCCGTGGGCTGAACGGCGAGACACGTGACCTTGAATTGGTTATCCACCCGGGCGACCACCTGACCTAAGAACAGACATAATACAATTAAAAAAACAATGCAATTCATATATTTATTACACCACGTCTGACTATAGTACATGTGTATAAACACACAATCAAACTGAGAGCCAAGAAGGAAAAGTGATCTGCCTTCTTTAGTTTAATCCCAGAAACAGGAAACTACTTAAAATCATAACAGGTGTCTAAAACTCCAGTACAAGCATGAAGTATTATTATTATTATTATTATTATTATCTGTTTACTGCAATGATTAAAAAAATCAGTCTGGAAAAAATATGTAGAGCTTAATTATCAGTTACATTAATTAATTGTTAATTTAACATTTGTGTACTAGTTCTGTTTTAGTTTGAATAACTTGATAATTAGTGAGTCCACAGAAGCAGCTGTTAAAGCAGCACTGACCCTTACAGAAGCAGGTCGTCATCGTCACTGTCGAAAAACTAAACTAACGGCACAATCGTCTCTTTTTCGCTGCGGTTATTCAGGCACGTGATGATATTTCCATAACAAAAATATCCGGCTTTAATCTGAGAATTATATTTATATCCGGAATTACACGGAGACTGATGACTCATTCTTATCCCATTGCGATTTTCGATTCACAGTTTGATTCAGTAGCACTAATGTTCACTGCCTGACCTTGTTTTAAGCAGCTTTATTTCTCACCGCAGTGGTCCATATTCTAGTCTTCTCCCTGCTCTTCCACACCCACTTTAATTCAGAAGAGGCTGTTCATTAGCTGATTAGTTAAATCAGGGCTGCTGGGAGCTCGGAAAGCATTAAACGTGCAGGGCAGAGGATGAGAACTACTGTTTTTAAGGTTCATTTTATTCTCATTGTACTACAGTAGTACAAAGAAATTGAATGCCATCCCATAATGCTGTGATATACGACCCGTTAGCTGACAAAAAGTAAAACACCACCTAAAAACAGCAACACAAAAAAAAAAAATTATTAAAAAAAAATAATGATCATTTACTTAAAAACTTTTATTAAATTAATAAATAAAGGTGATGTTACCCAATATAAAAGTTATATAAAACTAGTCATATAACTATTAAAACTATCCAGATAAAAACAAAAGAATTAGGTGGTAATAACACAGATATTAAAGGGGGGAGGGGGGGTTAAACGTTCTTGTGCAGTAATAGTGAACTAGTAACACACACACACACACACACACACACACACACACACACATATATATTTACATCAGTCTGTCTGTTCGTGCTTTAATAGCAGCTGTGTAACATCTGCGCGAGGCCAGCGGTGGTGATGCCCCGAGTGGTGCGAGGCTTTTAATGATGCTACGGTTCTTCCTGAGGCAGCGAGAACCGTAAGGCTGCAGGGACGGGAGATGCAGAGGGTCAGCACGCCCTCTATGGAGCAGAGGTGGAAGCACACCAACAGTTTCTCTGTCTAATTGTTCTTCCAGAGGATCCTCACCAGGTAAAGCCACTGCTATGTAGCAGCGCTGAGGTGTTTGTGCTCCAGGTCAAGTCTTTCTTTTGGTAAAGAAGCCCCCCACCCCCCCACCCCCGCTCCACACGATCCTTGCTGATGTATAAAGGCTGTATTTCTGATTTGTTTATTGCTTCTGTGATCTGTTCTTTGGTCTTTGGTGTTGTTGAGGCTCAGATTGTTGTTGATGCACCAAACTGACAAATTTTCCACCTCATCGCTGTTTGCAATCTTACAGGTTTTTGAAGTATTAAAAACTATTAGAAATATATAATAAGCATTAAATTGCATGGTTCAAAATCTTCTACACTGCACTCCGGTCCACTAGGTGGTGATATTACACAAAACTGTCCATAAAGTCACAAGAAGGAGAAGTGAGGATTTTGTATTTTACAAAAATGTTTCAAGGAAATTGTAAATTTTAGGCCATTTACTAATTACCTTAATTTAAAAACAAAATAAAGTGTGAATGGATTCTGAATTAAAAACTGACCCGAGTTAATTGATTTAATCGCCCAGGTCTATTTAGAGCCCAGTGCTGCTTTTTATTGGCTACTCAGATTTCTGACCTACTGTAGGTAAAAAAAAAAAAATACACAGAATATACGGTCTTTAAAATTAAGTTAACCTTATTAATTAAAAAACGTTTAAGTTGCACTTTGTCCCATCACGGCATCCTGATGAACGTAAAAACTGCGTCCTGCGGCGTGCCGCAAAGCACACGGTATTTTTTTTGATGGAATTTGATGGACTCTGAGAGCATGGAGACAGATGGATCACATGACTTACTCGTCTCCAGATCTGTCACAGAGGTCGTGTTGTCGAAGGAGCCAGAAAGGAGGCGTCGTCCGCATGGCAGCCAGCAGGCATCTCGTACAGCCCCGGAGTGGGCGGAGTAAGTCTGAAGGCACAGCCCACTTCCTGCACCATCCCAAACCTTCAACCACAGAGAGATGATGTTAATTGTTAATAACCTTATTTAACGTGTTACATCGACGAGATCTTGGCTTTTGAGTCATAAACAGATTGATGTTTGTCTCCAACACGCTTTATATTAAACAGATGTTCAGGTGCTGCTTCAAAAAAATAGAGCTCCCTTCTGTGACATTTTATATTACCTGTATACAGATCAGAGATGATGATCCGGCAGAACATGCAGTATAATACTTAATCACATACGTCATTTTTAATCTTTTATCTCTCGTCAACTTATAGCAGTGTCGATCCTGTCGGGTGAAAATGTCATCAACTGAAGATCCTCCACTGATGTAAACACACGGGCAGAGTCGTGGTGTTTTTCATCACATTTGTTGTTCTCCTTCCAACCCACTGGACACAACGCTGTCCGAGTCCCTGCTGCTCCTCACACGCTCTACACACAGCTCGCAGTCCGTCCAGTCTGGTTTGGAGCTCGACTGATTGACGCTGTACTGCTACGGTCTGATTTTGTCTAGCGATGTTTGTTTGTCAGATTAATTGCTATAAATGACGCGTTCGTTGAAGGCATTTCATCACCGTCTGCAACGAATAAACGTATTGATCCATTCAGCCCGGTTCATGTTTTGATCTGCAAGCAATATAACTTCGACAGATCATCAGAATAGACCAGATATGAAGCGAACACGCTGCGCTCTACTGTACTCACACACAGCCAGTGATGTTATGCACCTGATCTTTCTTAAAAGTGACATGTTTCTGACTTTCCCCCTAGGAATTCTCACAGCAAGAAATGTAGCTTTTATCGTATCGTTTCCTATCTCTCAGTAAGACGCGGTTTGTACATGAATAAAAAGATTACATTTCAAACAAATGAGAGCAAATAAAAATGGGCTTAGATTCCATCATGGTAGAAAGTATTTTCAGTACGCCGGAGCCAGGATCAGACTTCCTGCTTCATGTCGGAAACACCGGCCTCCCAGGAACTCCTTTAATGGCTTGAACATGTGGAACTGTCTTGGAGCGAGGTCAGGAATGTACCGGGGGAGGGGGGGGTGTGGCTATAACTCCCAGACGAGTTCCTAACCCTCTTCTGCACGCCATCAACATCGATTATCAAAGATCAGGCGTGAATCATCAGTCGGGAATCATCAGCCTTGTTTAAACGTTTGCACCGTTCAGATGTTTTTCTCATCACCGTACTGTACCTGACCCCTTCTGTAAACGTCAATCGCCTTTACACCTTCATTCTTCTGCACATGAGGCAACAGGTCCTGGTTTGACTGGAACGTCCCTCGTAGATGTGAATATCATCTGCCTTTTCAGATTCATCTTTTGATTTCAAACTCGGATGTCTTCAGTTTATATAAATTTTTTTTAGATCTTGCTGTTACTGTATGTTGCAGAGACATGGCTGTGAAAGATTCCTCACATGTTCAGTACATTGGAACACAATCACGTCCCAACTAGTCGAGTGAGATCAGACAAGTAATGCACCTCCCTGCACAGCCTTGACCCAAATCGTGCTTGACGCGGACAGAGTTGATGGATACTGAAAGCCTGGCTGGGTGACTGAAACGATTGAACGGAGTGAGCTGATGAGCTGTGAGGATTTTCTCCAGGATTTTCATCAAACCTGGCCTGTGGGTAACCTGGCCTACAACACTTCTTTGGTGCAGTGGGATCTCATCATGTTAAAGCTCTGGGTTACTGATCAGAAGGTCGGCGGTTCGAGCCCCAGCTCCACCAGGCTGCCATTTTGGGCCGTTTGAGCAAGGCCTTTAACCCTGTCTCCTCCAGGGGGCGCTGTATCAGGGGTGACATTGTGCTCTGTTAATCCAGACTAATGATGCTGAACTTGTCTAATTGAGAGTTAAATTCACATCACTAAACTTGGTCCGAATCTCTCCTGATATTTCACACAGTAACAGATTTCCTCAGTAACAGTGCAGTCATCATGTTTTGCTCCAGTCAATCCGGACGAACTGGAACGTCTCGCTGTGCATCATTAATCATTTTGCTCTCTGACAGAATTCTCATCCATTATTCATCATCAGAAAAGAGACTTGCTGTAGAGCAGCAGCTGGCGGATCAACGTATGCGACTGTAATGAATTAATTATTTGTGTTCAATAAGAACAGACTTTAATACACGACTAACCAAAGAACTTTAATAGTTAATTCAATTTTCATTTTGATACGGCACCATTAAAAAAATGAGCATTTGTTTCTCCAAAGTTATGGAGGAATCACAGCGGTATTGTTGGCTCGTCATCAGCCATGCGGGAGGGCAGAGGTCAAATCCCAGCCAGTGCCCCAAACCCAGAGAACCCAGAGACTGGATGTAGGGCAATAACGGTGGTGTTGCATCATTAGGGGCATAAAACCTGTGCCATGTTAAATGCTTTGGATGGTCCACAGTAGCAACCACTTAATGAGAACAGCCGAAACAACAACAACAACAACAACAACAGGAGAGGTCTTCAGCAGCCTTTTCTCATCGTAGGGGAAAATGGTTCCGATGTAAAAGTATCATGATACGTAACTGAATCTATATTTTTTTCCTCATCTCTTGGGGATGAACTGGAAAACCACCTGCACTCCAGGGCTGAAGGGGCAAATCCCCAAAACTCCACTCCACAATCTAATGCAGGTTCTTGATGCTAGTGAATCTTTATAATCCTGATATAAAGAACATGTCAGTTAAAGGGAGAAAATCCATAATTACAGTAACCTGATTTCAGCTCCTAATGACTTCACAAACATGTCAGAGATCTTGAACACTGCCTGAAGTAAAGACGTCATTTTGAAAAGGAAAAAAAATAATAATCTACCTACATGGTGTGCCATGGCTGTCAAATTATTCATGTAATATCTCTGTATTTGAAAAGTCTACTGTGAAATACAACAAAAGAAATGATTATTTCTTTCAAAAATTCAATTAAAGCCTGAGCCGAACACGAGGCTTTGTTTATCCTCAGTCTAACGAAGCCCAGTAACTAAAACCTCTCCAAAGCAAACAGCTAGAGGAGTGAAGGCCAATTTTCTCCTGCCAGTCCTCGGCGGCGTGCGTGCCCGCGGGGATGTATAGTCAGATGTACGGCCTAACTAATGATGTGCTCTCATTTAACAAGCAGAATGCAGCTCTGAAGCTCCCTAAGAGACTCATCCATTTCTTTCCCTGAATTTCATTATTGAACGGCGCGCAGCACAGACGCGGCATCACAGGATGCAGCAGAGCTCTTATCAAGAAGGACAGGAACAAATGAGACCTCGATAGAGTCTGAGACGGGAAATAAACAGCGATGATGCTCTCGCGTGTCGGGGTGGAATATACAGCAAAGATGTGTACGATCAGGAGAATTAAAACCACATCCAAAAAAAAAAAAAAAAAAAAAAAAACAGTAAGTGCCTTAGAAACCTTTACTTACTGCCTTTCACCTGCTGCCCGTATGAACCTGGTGCTCTTTAAGGTACTAATCATCTTCATCATCGTCATCCTGAACTAGTTGTGGCTCAAATCAAAGCCATGAATGTTGACCAGAGGAAGACTGCCCCTCAGTGGAGAACATAAAGTACTGCAGAACAAACTGCAGAACCCAGAATCGTACTCTGATCTGAGCTCGTTACATATTAAGATCATATTATTTGTCACACACACACACACAGAGATGAGAAAACACATCGATTCTGTGATGTACTGCCACCCTTTTGTGTGGCAATTCACGTATCGCTACACCGACAACAAACTCTAATTTACATACGATTGTACAGCGGTGCCTCGGCTCACGAACGGCCGACTCGCGAATTATTACACTTGTTTGCGTCAGTGTAAAGCCAAGCAAAACGATTTTACATACATCTTTTGTGGTTTTTTTGCATTTTGTGTAAGATTTAGTGAAGACGTTGCACCGCGGGGTCCCAAAAATGTTATCAAGGACGGTAGCAAGAAGAAAAGGGAGCCGCTTTCAGTTTAGTTTTTAAAGCAGCCGGTGTCAAGAGGAATCATAAAATTATGGTTAAGTGAGGTTTAATGTCTATTTATTACATATTTTACTCCATTTTGCAAAAATATAATTATAGTGTCGGAAATTATCAGCATTTACATTATTTCCTACGGGGAAATACGCTTCACAAAATACGAAATTTCGCCGGAAGAACTCGCCTCCAGAACGGATTAAACTCGCACGCTGAGGTAACGCTGTACTTGAGGTGATAAAATGTTGCAGTACCTCTAACATCCTGCAGGTGGTGCAGTAAACCATTCACACATTACCATATCAGCACAGTGTCCTCTGTAGCAGGAGCAAATTATTTTCCAAATTTAGAATTGTAACTAAATGCAAAGAAGTATATGAAGATATGTATTTTTAAACTTGTGATACTTGGAGAATCACAATACAAGTCGAACTGGACCCTGAATATCTTGATTATCCCGAATCGGCTGATCCCTGGTGACTCCCGTCCCTGTTGTCACCTGTTACCTCACAGTAAAATGGTTTTTCACACATTCCAGTTAGGGGGTTGGGGTCAGAGCACAGGGTCGGCCAAGGATACAGCGCCCCCTGGAGCACACAGGGTTAAAGGCCCTGCTCAAAAGCTCAACATTGGCAGGTTGGACGCTGGGGCTTGAACCACCGACCTTCTGATCAGTAACCCAGAGCTTTAACCCTTTGCCCCTGAAGAGCCTTTTACGATTGAACCCAGCCTGAAAAAGCCTGAAACCTGTTGGTGTGAACACTGGGGAGTTGAGATCTCCATACATGTAGGGCTGTAAGAAAACACGACCACCTCCACCCCAACCATCCACTTTAGCATTTTATAAGACGTAGTTATTTTATTTCATTACCATCATCTAAAATTTAGGTGATTGAACTGTTTTTATTAACAATTCTGCAAAAAATAAATCAGTGAACCAGTGATAATGCTGCACCTCCTGATGACCACGACAGACTTCATGATGACACACACAACCTCGTTTAAAAGAAATGCAAAAGCAGAAGAAGCTCATCAGTGTGAGACTGTTTCTCCAATCGTTACGTCCAACTCACACGAACCTTGACTTGGGTATTTAAAGCTTATCTAATTACACACATTAACATCACGGCGCTTATCCTGAAACAAAATCAAAACAAACGATCAACTGCAAAGTGCTGACCTTCAGTGGTGAATACAGAGCGGTCAGATAAATCCGCTTCAATGGCCGTGTGCACACAGTGAGCGTTTCATTCATTACTGGGAACCACAGGGTCATTAATTTAGCAGTAATCAGACTGCACACTGATTAGTACAGTTCAGGGATGAAATGAGTAATGAGAAGAAATTGGATGAGTTGCACCGACTGCAAATGATCCTGTGCCCCAGCAGCGCCTCATGCATAAATCACACCATCTGCTCTGCTCGTTCTCTGGACACGTGCGCTGTGGGAGCGATACTAATGTCCCCCGCGCAACCCGAAAAAAAGACCGATCCTGAATATTTACAGATGTGATTACTCAAAAAGGTCACGTGGCAGCACAGCTTCTTCTAAATCACAGGAAAGGATGCAGAGTGTGTGTCAGAGTGGACCTGTCTCACTCACCCTGTCCTTCCTGAAAAGCAGGAGACACACTCTACGAGCATCACATACACACACACACACACACACACACACTCCAGGGAGCCTTGTTTATAAATAAACAGGTTGTACTAATGTCTGGAGAAAGCTGACGCTGTGTATTTGACGAGGATCCAGTCTGGTGTCTGCACTCGGGATCGTGTGTGACATCATCAGCAAGACAAGTCACAGTAAACTTTTTATTGGACTTAAATTTATGATTGATTTTAAAAGCACGTATGGATTTAACGGTTTAATAATTAGCTTTTTTAATGATCAGTAATGAAGTATTAAACTAACTAATGCATGAACAAAGCTACATGTAAATACACACACACACACAAATCGACACAAACTTGCATTCTGATCAATCCCACATTTTGTAAATCCCACAAAGGGTCAGGGGGTGGAAGCGTCTCCTGGGTTCTAATGCAAATACAGTGGAACCTCGGATTACGAGCATAATTCGTTCTGGAAGCGGCTCGTATTCTAAAACACTCATAAACCAAATTTAATTTTCCCATAGGAAATAATGGAAACTCAAATTATTCATTCTACAGCCCAAAGAAATAAATACATAAAAATAATTAACACAAAATATAAAGTAAAACTAAAACAAATTAACCTGCATTTTACCTTTAAACACACACACACATTAATGGAGAGACCGTTTTTTAAAACCGTTTAAAAATTAACCGTTTAAAAATTAGCAAGGAACATCGCTAGCCACACTCGCGTGAGCACATACTACCGGAATCACTGCTGTAAAGTAAAACAACAACAACAACAAAAATTAACCAGCTCCTTAACTTTGAAAAGAATCGTGACAGAGCAGAGAGTGTATGTGTTTGTTTGGGAACCTGAGAGGAGGGGGGCTGTAAAGCCAAGAGAGAGTGTGTGTGTGTGTGTGTGTGTGTGTGTATGTGTGTGTGTTGGTGTAAGTGAATGAGCGCGCGCGCACGCACGCACACACGCACGCAGCGCAAGGGAGAGAAAAACAGTTGGCTCAGTTGTGATCACATGACGCTCGGTGTCAAAACAAGAAGCGCATGCGTGATACATGATACTCGGCGCTCGTAAACCAAGACTTGTTCGTTCTCCAAGTCAAAATTTCTTAAAAATCTTTGCTCGTCTTGCGGAACACTCGTAAACCGCATTACTCGTAATTCGAGGTTCCACTGTACTTTGACAGTGATGGATAGTTGAAGAACCTTGTTCAGGTCATAGTGAAGGAATTTCCTTGCGTGCAGGCGGCTCACATCACAAGCTACCCGAAAGAAATCCTACCGTCATGGTTAAACACAGCACACCATCATATGCATGAATACAGTCATTTTATAGCAGCATTAAAAAGGGATGCACAAATATTATGTTGCCGAAAATCAGAGCCATGATGGCAGTTTGGTCCTGTTTTTTCATTAACTGTATGTTGAACTTCAACCAAATGATTTTGAAACTCTATTGCAGAGCTTAATGTGGAAACCAAAAGAGAGAACAATATTCACAAACTGAGATTTATCAAAGTCTAAATACACTTGCTTCGATACACATACCCTCCATTTCTTTAAGGTTTATAGATGTGAAGAATCCAAGCCTGACTCTGAAGGTCACACTCTCACCTTGAAGGTCTTGTCCATGGAGGCTGAGAGCAGCAGGTGGCTGAGATGCGGCACCGGGCACCACCGCACCGTGTTCACCGGACCCTGATGAGCACGAAGCTGATGCTGAACACATCGAGGCAGCTCTCCTCTCACGGCTTTCCTGCCGAGGAACGGCCTCACTGCCTCGGACACTTCTGAGAGACGGTGCAGGTCTGTACCCTGAAGGTCAGGTGAAGTCTCAGTGAGCTGAGCCGCTGCTGGCGCAGGTGGCGAGATCATCTTCAGTCTCTTTGACACGTACGGTCTCAGTCCACCTGGAGTGACCTGGGGTCTTTTTAAACATGCAGGAGTTTGTACTACAGGACATGCTGACCCGGGCCACCTCGGACCAGACAGGGTTTTACACTCTTCTGGTTCTGATGTGTAGAGACGGGGATCTGGATCCGGCCGCTTCACGTGTGATGGAAAGCTTTGATTTGTTTCTTCAGACTTCTTAACTGAATTAACACTTTTTCCTGTTAGGGTGTCCTCTGATTCTAAACTGTCCTCACTGTCACAGTCATAATCTACTAATGAATTCATTGTGTGATTGAGTGTGAAATACAAACAGGTTAAAGGTTAAACTAAATTTGAACAGTTAGAGAAATTGATTCTGCCACCTGGCGGTAGAGTTGTAGAATAACGACTCAGTTTGATACATAACGTTCATGACAAACTGAGACACAGAAATCGGAAACAAATGATATGTGATCTCTGTTAGCAGTGTACAAATCTAGAATTATATACTTTAATTTGTTTGGCGTTTCATTTATGTTTAAAGTGAATGTTATAATTCAAGAGTTGTGCACAGACAACTAGTCATTTGTTTAAAAATTGCAAAATCTAATTAAAATTATCAATCATTATTTATCGATTTAAGATATAAACATAACCTCTCGAGTGACTGTTAAAGCCCTTATTAAATCATGCTATTATTTCTTGCTCTTACGTTTCACTATGAGCGCCGCCATCTTGAAGTGACGTCACTATATCGCGACGAGGAAAGATAGGAGCTCTCGCAAATCAGCATTTCCGAGCGGGATTCACGAGGTCCTTGCTTACTCTATTCTATAATAAATATACGTCTGTTTATTGATATTAGATATAAGCAAAAACCATCGAGTGACTTAAACCTATTATCCATATTATTTCTCGTTCTTACGTTTTACCATAGACATATATACTATGACGTTTTACTACGAGCACCGCCATATTGAACTGACGTCACTGTATCGCGACAGGGAAACATGGGTGCTCACGCAGAACGTTTCCGAGTGGGAATTAAGAAACCGGTTGCGTGCTCATTTGACAGACATATGTATATTATATGGCATATAAATGTGTAGGCATGCGACCTTTTGCACTCATTTCAAAACACGGGCATTAAAATGAAGAGAATCAGAGTTAAAAACAGGGAAGTTAAACGGAAACATTAGCACACGCGGGGAAATCCGCCTCATCTGGCACAAAATAAGATTTTTTTTAATTATATATAATTTACCTAGGAACACCACATGAATTTATAGATATGATTAAAAAGTGATACATCCAGTTTAATGCGGTTTATTTTAACCGCGTTTGTCAAATTCCGCGTATGCGGAACCATTGTTTGTTTCCTGTGTTTCACCCGGAAGCTTCTTGCTGTCACACTGACGCTCTGAAATCTGATGTAACAGTAATGTGTTGAAGAAACGCCGGGGCTCATTGAACACCACACGGTACTGTACTGCTTTATAAACTCTCTCTTTTAACATCCATAACTCATCTATTTAACACAAATCGTGTTTTAAAGTCAGCTATAGTCGCAAACTGTGACCAGACTAGCAGTTATTTAGCCCAGGGTGCCGTAATGTGACTGAATTCACATCATGACGTTCAGACGGAGATCCTGAGAATCGTGTTAACTCTGTTCTACTGTGTTCTACTGGGTCCTACTGGGTCACTCAGTGGGTTTCTGCGCCATAACATCTGACAGAAGTGTGTTTTAAGTGCTGGAGGTATTCCTGAGTCATTCCCAGGTTAATCCAAATAAACTAAACACTGAAGTGTTCGAGACCGGAGGCACTGTGTGAGGTTTTAATATAAAGAATAATAACAATACATTTTGATTTACTTAAACAATACACAGATCTTGTAGATGTACAATATATGGACAAAAGTATTTCCAAATGCATGTGAACAATCTGGAGTGTCTCTCTCTCTCTCGCAGCTCTAACAGCTCACACTCTCCTCGGAAGGCCGTCCACAAGATGTTGGAGAGTTTCTGTGTGAATTCGTGTCAGTTCATTCTGTAGAGTGTTTATGAGGTCAGGCACGAGAAGGTCTGGCTCACAATCGCCGTTCCAGTTCATCCCAAAGGCGCTGGATGGGTTCGAGGTCAGGGCTCGGTGTTCGGGCCGGTCGAGTTCTTCCACACAGAACTCATCAAACCGTGTCTATAGTCACCGCTTTGTGCACTGGGGTGGAGACATGTTGGAATAGAAAAGGGCCTTCAACATACAGTTGGAAGCGTAGCGTTGTCCAGAATGTTTTGGTATGTGGGAGCATTAAGATCGTCCTTCACTGGAGATAAGACAGGTTTAACAGGTCTGGCCAAATATTTTTGTCCATATACTGTACATCTAATACAGCGTGAGCTTTTCCATTTCTGTACCACTTGTGTTAAAACATTGTTGGCACAGTCTCAGGACATCTGGTAAATTCCCATAACACAAAGAGAACACACACTTTTTAGACTCTAACAGATATTTAAACCTGAAAATGGTGGAAAAAAAATTCCTAGAAAAACCATCGGGCTCTTCACACACTATGATGACATAGTGCTGATGTCATAGTGCTTGGGCACTAATAAGATACATATGTATACAAAAAGTCTGGTCTTTTGCCAGTTTCCCAGAGGACTGGTGGTCTGATCTGTACTGGATCCAACTGTTTGTGGCAGCCAGATC
>JAQMYJ010000005.1:29459950-29482948 GCA_030014305.1 Clarias laeviceps
CACACACACATACAGACACAAAATAAAATATGTTTTACACACACACACGTGGTCACAGTGTTATAGTAAACAGTACAATTATCTTCCATAATTATTATTATTTCAAAACAAACGTAGCAAATAATTCAGTTCAACCACACAGGATCATAACTGTAGGATTATAAAGAAATGGCAACATTTTACCGTCTCAAAACTCTACTTGACGGTGAGCGTGCAGGTCGAGCGTCTGCAGGAAGGCGGGGCTTCGAACACACAATTTTTTAACAACCAATCAAACACAGCTGGAACTTTACACTTGCATGTATAATTAAGTTATGACTTTAAGTCATGTTTCATCACAGCAGGTTAACATTAAACTGATAGATGTATTATTTTATTTTTTATATATATAAAAGGGTAAAATATGGCAGACTGTCAGGGAGACGTGAATTGTAATCTGACCCCCATGGAAGTCTACGAGAAACTGAACCTCCAAGGAGACCAAGTCCGATCACTGAAGTCAGAGAAAGCTGCTAAAGTAAGTCAGAACAACTATATATTATAATTATTATCAACGCAACTGGCTGGTAATGAAAACTTTCCCAATGCTGCTGTTTTGTCCCATCACATTTTTTATATTCTTGATAAATGATTCATTAAGATGGAGATGTGATTACAGGCTGTAATGTGTTTGTTCAGGCCGAGATCGATGCTGCTGTACAGCTGCTGCTGAAGCTGAAGGTTCATTACAAAACACTCACAGGGCAGGAATACAAGGCCGGCTGCCCCCCCGCTGCCGCTCAGGAGGTTTCCTCAAGCAATAACGGACCAGCTGCGGAGGACGGAGATGACCAGGTGGATCCCTGGAACGTGTCCACCACCAGTGCCAAAGGAGTGGATTACGACAAGCTCATAGGTCCGAGTTCATAACGCAGTTACGCACAATAGTCAGCAGGTGGCGCCAAATACCACACAACACTGCCGAGCAGAAATGTGGTGAAGTAAAAGTACAGATGTTTGCTGTATGATGTAGTATAGCAAAAGTAAAAAAAAGTATCCTTTAGGAAAACTACTCAAGTAAAGTACAAATGCATGTAATATGTACTTAAGTACGACAAAGTAAATGTTTTTAGTTACCTTCCACCTCTGAACTAAACATTGTTCAAAATGTGACACATCAAACAATTATAACTAAAATATTTTAGTCACTGACAAATTGCTGTAGTATAACAGGAATAAAAAAACATTTTATGTAATTTATTTAATGCTGCTTTAACATGGACACTAATATTCCACTAATCATCACCTCAAACACAACCGTCAGGTCCGGTCCGGTCCGACTGATCCAAAAAGGCACCGATTGGCTTAAATTTCACGTTCAAGCAGAGAAAATTGTAACCAATCATAGATGAGACTGAATTCTTATAACCAATCATAACACAGAAGGCGGGATCTATCAGAAAAGTTTGAAGCAAGATCTAAAATCAGTTCAGTTACACATTACCGGCATGTTCCTTGAATCCATTTTCCTTGAAGTACATCGTGTCCCGTATCGTTTTATTCCTGCAGCAGGACGGCGCTGAGTGTTCAGTGCTGACTGATCAGATCATAAAGCTCATCACGGAGTGTTTTCTGTTCACAGTGAGGTTCGGTAGCAGTAAGATTGATCAGGAGCTGGTCGACAGAATAAGCAGAATCACAGGACAAACACCTCACCGCTTCCTCCGCAGAGGAGTCTTCTTCTCTCACAGGTCGGTCCAAAAAATATTCAACATCATTAATAATAATAATAATAATAATAATACACTCTTTCTGCTTGCCGCAGTGTTTTCATGATATGATTGCTTTTCTTTTTTTTTTCCCCCTTTTAGAGACATGCATCAGGTTCTGGACGCCTACGAGAAGAAGAAGTCGTTCTTTCTGTACACGGGCAGAGGTCCTTCCTCGGAAGCGATGCACATGGGCCACCTTATCCCCTTCATCTTCACTAAGTGAGTACGGTCACGATGAAGATCTCTGAATGTGAGAACGCACCGCAGACTGACACGTACCCGTGTACCGTGTGTCGCAGGTGGCTCCAGGATGCGTTTAACGTCCCTCTGGTCATCCAGCTGACCGATGACGAGAAGTACCTGTGGAAGGACCTGACGCAGGAGCAGTGCCACCACTTCGCCGTGGAGAACGCCAAAGACATCATCGCCTGTGGATTCGACGTGAACAAGACGTTCATTTTCTCAGATCTGGACTACATGGGGTAAAAAAATAAAAAAATAAAAAAAGTGTTTGTGTTCAATGACGTTAATGAGAGATTGAGGAATTATTAAAGGTGGTTCTGTTATTATTATATGAGCTCTGAGAGAAAAGCTCTGTACTGTAGGAATACAGCTTTAAGATCCTGATCATAAGTCATGTCTGATTGTGACGTCTCGTCGTCTCCGCAGCACGAGTCCGTCATTCTATAGAAACGTGGTGACCATACAGAAACACGTCACGTTCAATCAAGTCAAAGGCATATTTGGATTCACGGACAGCGACTGCATCGGTAAGTCGCCCTGAAACTCTAATACTGATTCGAGTCAAAGCGGGACTTTTGAAGTAAAACCTCCCTTTATTTCTCTATATAATCCACTGATACACTAATGAACTTATCCCAGTGTTTCACTAGAGCTTGGACACCATCGAGTTTTCTCAGATTGGACTCTCTACAGAAAAACGGGGGGAGGTGTCTTGGGGCGAGGTCAGGACCGTAATGAGGATGTGGCAATAACTCCCAGCCGAGGTCCTGTAACGAGGCAGTGTGAGGTCGTGCAAAAACAGAATGGATTTGCTTATCAAATCCATTTCTAAGAACAGGAGTTCCTGAATCAGACAGTCCTATCACGGCTCCGGTGTACTGAGAGAATTCTCTCCCTTGATGGTGTCCAAGCTCTAGTGTAACACTGTGATAAGTGCATTAGTGTATCAGGGGATTATATAGAGAAATAAAGGGAGTTTTTACTCTCAGAACCGAGTTCTGTACAATTAAATGTCCCGCTTTGACTCGAACGGCGCAAAATGCTTGATCCTGACCCTTATCTTTCTGCCTCTGTGTATTATTTGTCTTTTTAAGGGAAGATCAGTTTTCCTGCAATACAGGCAGCTCCTTCCTTCAGCAGCTCTTTCCCACAGATCTTCAACAGCAGGAAAGATTTGCAGTGTCTCATCCCCTGCGCTATTGATCAGGTCAGTACGCCAGGGGTTCGTGTTTATTCATTTTATTGCCGGACTGTTTTCTTACAAGGAAAGCTTAAATGAGGCATTGCACACATTAAGACTCAGGACGTAGCTGGAACGTACCGTAGTATAATACATCACATTTCCCTGCAAATAAATTGAACCAAATGGTTCCGAGTGTATCGAATGCGCCTCAACTGAAATATAAACCGTTTTTTTTTCTCCACTCAGGACCCATATTTCCGCATGACGCGAGACGTCGCTCCTCGAGTCGGCTTCCCCAAACCCGCTCTCCTGCACTCCACGTTCTTCCCTGCGTTACAGGGGGCTCAGACCAAGATGAGCGCCAGTGACGCAAACTCCTCCATCTTCCTGACTGACACGCCCAAACAGATCAAGACGAAGGTACCGTACACACGTTTCCCCCCCCAAACACTCAGCCACACACCGCACCGCTTCAGATCCTGAAGTCATAACCCGAATCTGGTTCACGCAGGTCAACAAGCATGCGTTCTCTGGGGGAAAGGACACGATCGAGGAGCACAGGAAACACGGGGGGAACCCAGACGTGGACGTCTCATTCATGTATCTGACCTTCTTCCTCGAGGATGACGAACAGCTGGAGAAAATCCGACAGGTAGAAAAACGGCGCACGGCCAATATGAGATGCTCTTTCTTGCACAAAACAAGAATTCTAAAATGTTTCCATGGAGTTAAAACCTATAAACTGTATTTTGTGTGTTTTTGTTTTTCTCCTTCAGGATTATTCCAGCGGAGAGCTCCTGACTGGTGAACTTAAGAAACTTCTAATCGAAACCCTTCAGCCAATGATCGCAGCTCACCAAGAGAGACGCAAACACATTACAGACGACATCGTGAAACAGTTCATGACTCCACGGAAGCTCGACTTCAATTTCTAATACAAGGGATGGAACAGAACTTTTATTTGTTAAATTAACATTAAATTATCTTGTAGCTCGAATGTACTGTATATCCGAAATATCCACAACACACCAGGACCACTCGTATCACAAGGTGATAAAACAAACAAACCAAAAAAGTTAGAATTGTGTCCAGCAAGCTGTCATGAAGAAGAAGAAGAAAAAACAGATGGATAACAGCCGCAGTCATCCAGTCTGGACTTTCTGTAATTCAGTAAAAGTGTCCAGGTCACAAGGTCTAAAGATGCCAGAGGCATTATTCATATGTTTACATGTTGACAGAAGAAAACAATCACGTGTCTCTAACTAATAACGTCCACAGTACAGACTGTGAAGGAGAACATTATGGAATAGTGATGATGTGTGAATACCATGTTATAAAATATCAAATTAAAGATAACCGTACAACTCAATAGGCCTCATGATTAATACACACACACACGACTGGATTCTGCTGCCGAGGCGTCGAAGTGTACACTATTATACAGTAAACGTTTTTGTTTTATCTGTTTAAAATCTGAACAGTGATGATGTAGCACCTGACTGTACATAAACCGAGAGCTATATGTTACTACACTTGTCTCAAAAACATACAATCAGACTGATCAACTTTAAATAAACCTATATATTAATAAAAATAAATAAAATTAACATTTTGGTGAATTTAATAATCAGCAGTTTTTCGTGCCCAAAGGCCGGTGCGTCTGGTTCAATCCCACAGAAAAGCCAATGCAGCGCAAATTACTGAAAAAAAGTCAATTCTGTTCATGATAGAATGGCACCAGAACACCGCGCACGGGGTCGGATCGAGCCCCATGGGTCTAATCCACAGAGGCCCCGCCCACAACCCACAGCACCCAAAGGATCCGCTGCTAACCTTCTGGTGTCAGACACCACAGCGCCCCCCAGAGGGCCTGAGGGGTCAGAGTCGTCTCGGGAAAACCTAGTTTTAACATTAATGGGTTTAATGTTACGTATAATCAGTGTACAGCACTAATCCATCATCTGGTAAAACAGAGTGTTGTGATGAGCTTCTCATACACACCGTTATATTCTTCAGATTATTTTGCTGTACCAAAGTTTCTGTTTTAGTGAGCAGACTTACTAGATACTAGTTAAACGTTGGGCTCTATGTTGAGTTCTACCTTCAGTCAGACATCAATTAATAAAAGTGTTCCACTGCAATATGTCAAGTGTTCGTTTCACCAGGATCATTTCACAATATAATATTTAACAAATATAAATAAATATATTAATACTGTATATAACGCTTTGGTCGTCACTCCAAATCAGTGCAAACTAATTAAAATCATAAATAAACTTGCATTAATTCACCATCACTCATTCTCATCACGGTCTCCCCACGTGTTCATGGTGTGATCTGGATGTTTATACACGTGATAAGTGCCATATAATTAGCAGAATGACCTACGACTCGGTTCGTAGGAAGCGTACGATCAGCTCGTACACGGCAAAAACAGCCATGTTCACTGGAAAGGCGCGAACGCAGTTCAGCACCAGGCCTTTAAAAAGAACTGCAGGTCCCTCGGTTCGGACGCTTTCTGTTATACAGTGAAAAAACCCTCTGTAGCGCTTCTTGCCCACACCATCAGTCTGTAAGCGCGCCTTTATCACGTCCATGGGCGTCCCGACGCTCCAGGCACACGTTCCTGCCAATCCTCCAGCGAGCATCACCGCCTTCCACTCTGGAACAATGTGACATGGGATAAATTCAGTGTCGGTGTTATAAAATAGTGTTTGCCAACTGCACAAGCAAATTCTAGGCCTTTGGTTAATTTTAAGGCCAAATGTTTGTGGACAACAAAACTGGAGCTAAAGGACGAGCTGAGCTCCATGAAGACATCTCACCAAGGGTGGAGTGGAAGAGCCCTGACGTCTACCCTACTGAACACCTCTTTTTTTTTAATAACTATTATTTTTTATAATACATAAACCACTGCATCAACAGCATCATTTCTCCCACCCACTGTACACTGCTGAAGCAAAATGTTGATGATTTATCTATTTCTTATCCTGGTGGATCTTTATGTTAATACAGCATTACACTAAAGATTCAACTTAACAACAAAAAATGTAATTTCATTGATTATAAGCTTTTACCAGGCTGAGCGTTCTTGTCCAGAGACAGCCAATCACAGACAGTGTTATAGACAAGGAAGTAAGTGGCGAAAGACGGTCCATCCCTCAGCGCCAAGGCTCCGCCTCCCTTGTAAAGGCCCGACACTCCCTCTTCCCGGGCGATTGTTAACAGACAGTGCACGGGCCCGTGGTATTTAGGCCTGGACTTGAGGTCAGCTGCCTGTAACGTTTGGGTCTGACACTGAAGACGCACTTTCACAATGTCTGCTGGAGACATCACTGAGACCTGGAACACACAAGCCAGAAATAAAAAAAATAGTCAGCCACAAAAATGTATACACACTCCAGGAAAAGAAAAATAGTATGATGTATATTATATTAATACAAAATAAACTTAAAATTTAAACATTTATTACATATTTATCCATAGAAAAATAAAAACCTATGGATGTGCTGTTATAGGAAAATAAATCATGATGCATTGGGGTGACAATTAAAGTAAAGTGTTTTAAATCATCTTATAAATCACAGCAATTTACCAAAGATCAGAACAATTTTCTATTTTACAAGTTACAATTTGTAATTTATCAATGAGCGACATTAATTGTTGTGGAAAGAGAAAAAAAAAAAACTTTCATCACTTACATCTTAAGACTATAAATAATAATAATTTCCTTACTTTTTTACTCTGTTGAGGTAAAAGTACAATAAAAAGCAGATTTTTTCCATAAATGCTAAATAAATTAATAAACAAATAATAACACTATATATATATATACAATAATTCAGCAGGCCGGAATTATAAAATGTATCCTAATATCTGCAATATCATTTATATCACGGCTATCAGGCACATCTATAATAGTTATAACAGCTGTATGTACACTGTACGTTATAGTACAGCGCAGATTTTTGTGAACTCTCCGTCTAGAAATAGAAATCCTACATCTCAGTGTGTTTAATACTCGCACCTGAGCGATCCCCCCTGCGAAGCCGGCTAGAAAGATGTCCTGTTTTGCACGGGGGGCGTCTGCAGTTTTACCCCGCAGGTGGTTCAATACCTGCAGCACGTTCCTATATGTCCCGAACACCACAGACGAGCTGAGAGACACCGTCGTGATGGGCATCGACATGCCTTTATAGAAGCCGTACACCTGGACATTATATATATATAGACACATTTATACAGTAGAAGGTTTGTGATGATCAGTCTGTAATACAGTACTGTACACCTGGCACATGTTGTTACCCCTTCATTCCTGCAGGTGGCGCCAATGCACTGCCAAACCCCAAGGAATTTCCTCTGTGTCTGTATCCTGACCTGAATAAAAGCTTCGAATTAAACAGGAGTGATATTCACAGCAATCAATTGAATAAAATAATAAAATAAAATAAAGCCTGTTACCTTGATGGTGTCCAGAGGATACCCCACTGCCACCCCAAAAGCCCCTAAACACCACAGGGACAGGGCAGATAGAAAACACCTCAGTTATTAATGAATCAATAAAATAAATAAATAAATAAACCACCAGGATCAGGATTTATAGAAATGTTAAGAAATGTATTTCTCTCATTCATTAATTTACAGACACTTTGGGACACGTTACGCTTTAACCCGGTTTGTCCTTCGCCGTGTCCGAGCCTCACACCGCTGATCTGGGGTCAGTCCGAACCGCTAACCCGCTCCACTCCCTCACGGACACGTCAGCGTTTAAATTCTGATTATTTCTGTAAAAATGATGAATAAAGCGGATCAGCAGTGACTTTATACCTCCAACAGATCCGGCAATGAAGTCTGCTACATGCATGTCTGCTCTCCACACACACACACACACACACACATACAGTACTGATGCTAATGAAGCTAACAGGCTAACTAGCATCACCATGAATAACTTTACCTCAGAAATATAAAACTCTGCGGATGTCCTTCATCTCAGGACTGGACACAATAATGGGGACAAATATGAAGTGATTGAGCTGCTCAGGGGCACAAGATTGACGTGGAATGTTTTATTGGGTTTCATTTTATTCCTGTGCTTAAATTATTTTTTTTTAACACATTTTCTGTCTGTTATCTGTGACCAGTGAGAACCACAGCACTGCCATATGGTACATGATGATGATGATGATGGTGATTAGTAGCAGGACTAGGTGTAGTAGTTAGTTGTGGTTATTAGGATGAAAGTCTAACAGGTTTGCAAGCACGTGTGTGGATTAGACTTTGTTTGTTATTCTAACAAGATGCTTTTTCATGAAGATCATTTGTTAAATGATCTGTTGGCACACTGGCACAGGGCAGGAGCCAAAAATGCATGTCTTTGCACAAACCAGGTCACATCTCAAATCAAAAACCCGTCCTGCATGTAGTGCACTAACTAGGGATTAAGCCAGGTTCCTAGGGTGTCTCAGTGCACACATTATGCGACTGCACATAATGCACTTGAGCTGGAATTGGATCCTGGTGCCGAAAGCGTGTGGACACCTGACCATCACACACACACACACACACACACACACGTATCTTCCTTGAACTGTCGACACAAAGTTGGAGAAGAACTACAACACTGCCATTGTGTGTAATGTCGATGATTAGTAGGAGAAGCAGGAGTAGTGATTGTAGTTGTGGTTATTAGGTTTGCGTTTCAACCCACAAACACACTTCTTTTTCTTTTGTTGGCACACTGTACTGGGTACTGACCCGGGCACAGGTCAGGTGCCAAACATGCATTCTGTCTTTGAACACAACAGGGCGCATCTTAAATCAAAAACCCATCCTCCATGTAGTGCACTAACTTGGGATTAAGCCAGGTTCCTGTGCTATCTCAAAGCGTACATTATGCAACTGCAGCACTTGAGCTGGAATTAGACTCTGGTGCCAAATGTATGCAGACACCTGACCATCACACCCATACGTCTTCCTCGAAAGTTGGACCAGGAAGAACTACGACGCTGCTATTGTGTCTGATGAGGATTACAATGAAGATGATGGTGATTAGAAGGAGAAGGTGGAGTAATGGTTGTAGTTGTTGTTTTGTAGTTACCTGGATAAAAGTCTAAAAGTTTGGATTTCAACCCATACATGCAGGCATATTAGACTTTGTTTAGTTTTTTGTTTAACAAGCTCCTTTTTTGTTAAATGATCTGTTGGCAATCTGGCACTGGGCACTGGGTAAGGTGCCAAAAATGCATTCCATCTTTGCACACAACAGGGTGCGTCTCAAATCAAAAAATGTGAATCTTCATTTGCACGCTGCTGGTCTGTACATAAATGTGAAAGGACTCTGGGTGCTCTCAGTTCGGATATTTTACACACCCTCAACTCTCAAGACTGCTGTGGATATGTTTGCTCTAACGTTTTATGTGATAATGGTGCTTCACAATATTGCTTTTTATTAGCATGGTTTAGAACACATGAGACAAACTGGTTTTAAATTTCCCCCTGGAAAAATAAACATACATTGATCTGTCCGTTCATCTTTGAAAGTTCAGTTTTCATAGTCTACTTTCGGTTTTCTTTTTTTTTTTTGAGTAAGCCATGCTGTCACACTTTCGTTTCTGTTTCTCCTGCACACTCGATATACTCTATACTCGTCTGTACATTGCGTTGATTGGCTTTGTTCAGTGATGCGTATAGCCACGCTCGAGAGGGGGAAAAAGCGCTAGATTACTGGTATATTAAATATTCTCATTTATTAGAAACGCTTCAGGATCTGGATAGAACTATCACTCCATCCGGTGACAGTTCCATCAGTGATGCCTGATCTATAGGTAGAAATTTCTCACTGATAACACTATAAATGGCTTTCTGGATAGTGCAGGGAACGGTTAAACGTTAAATGTGAACCAACAAATTGATAAGAAATTTAAACACCCCCCACCCCCCCACCCAAAAAAAAATTTATTCAAAGAAACGTAAGCCAATAAATATTAATTCATGTCTATGAAAGCTGAAGAAAATAAACTGTTGATGAAGCAGCTTGTTTATTCCTCCAGACTGAATATTTTGCCAGATGGAAGGGATGAAATATGATTCGTGCATGCTGGGAGGGTCAGAGGATATTTTAAAAGCTCTTTTTGGATGTATTTGATGTACACAGATTGCAGCTGCTGGTTATACGAGTCAAGAGTCGACTCAGTGCCACTACGACTAAAGTCCACTTGTGTGAGCTGTTATTCCTGTAAACCGATCACTGATCGATCACTAGTGTTTGTCTTACCATTACACATCTTTTTGCTTCATTGTAAAACTTTATTGTTTGCGCTCTTACCGGGAAAAGCTACTATTTCTGTTCACCAACACTTCCCTTATGTGTGCTTCAGTATTCCTGAACACTATTTTATTTTAACACTCAGCACTGCTTCTTTTTACCTGTATTTTTCACACAAGGTACAAAATTTCACAAATGCATTTGATCCTAATGCTCTCTGTTATTTTCTATTCTAATAAGTCTACATCGTTTTATAATCTCCTAAATTAACACGGATTCTTATAATTTGTAGTTATACATGCAAATGATCACAACAAATTAATGAATATGCAATTTAGCCCTGAGCATTATCTAGCACATTCTACTGACATTTTTGACGGGGTTTCCTCTGGAAATAACAGGAAATACTCCAGGTAGATTTGTTTTTGTAACAAGAGAAACAAATCTAAACATCAGGATGCCAACTAGGTCTGTTTTCATACTTTGGGATTCAGGTTGTGTATGAATGCTAACACAGACAGACTGCTATTTAGAAAACGACCAACAGCACCTGTCTTCTCTGAAACTTGTGTATTCATGCAGCATGTGTCGATTTCATCCTCTGAACTGCATGATCACATCCGATAAAGTAAGAAGGTGCAAGAGAGGGGTGTTCTTGGCACTGTCTCCAAAATATCAATAACACTAGAAATGGTGTGAAGGTCAAATCCATTGTACTTTTTCTTCTTCATATGTTAACTAGATACAACAAACATTAACAAACTAGGTGAATAACACAACCTGATGGATCAAAGTGTGTGGAAATGCAAGTGTACTTGGGTACAGAACAATATTACTAATGTGAAATCTGACCAGTGCGGGAGTGGGGAGGGGGCAATTGTACTCAGATGCAGTATGACGTAATTGTGTGTAGTGTGAACAGCCAAAGAGCTGCAGTAATATGATGTGTTTTAAATCCACTGCCTGGCCAGAAAATAATTTGCACACACTAAGATTTCATTCAGTCACCTTTAGCTTTGATTACACACTCAGTATGGTGTCCAGTTCATGTGTGTAAATGATTCCTCAGGCTCCCAGAGCTGCTCTTTCACACTCCGAGTCCTGGAATATGACACGTGCCATCAGGGAAGAAGAAAACCTCCACAGATGTGAGAACCTGGTGATTCTGTACATTCAGGTGGTCAGCTGACATTATTTCCACATAACGTTGCTGAGTCTCGACCTGAGTAACTGAAGATCAACCCCAGATCATAACACTGTCTCCAGAGACTTGTACAGTGGACACTATGCATGAAGGGAACATCGCTTCACGTCCTTCCCTTCTTACCCTGTGTATTTACCCCCCCTAGGTCTGGAATAGGGTCAGTGTAATTGTCAATAGGTTCAATCTGGACTCATCAGATCACGTGATCTTTTTCCATCGCTCCAAAGTCCATTTTTTTCTGATTATCCTCACTAACAAGTGGGATTCTTATGGACACACAACTCCGCCAAGGACGGTCCCAAGCCTGGCAGGAAAAGGAGGAGGGCGGTCACCACACCATAGTGACCAGAACTGGGAAACCAGCGAGGATATGGGGAGGATACGGGGACACAGCTGTTTAGTCCCAATCCTGTGTAACTGCGCGGTGTAAACGCGGCGCCTCTCGCTCGGATTGGGACGCGCCCCGCTGGTGCACGCGGCGGTGGGCGGTAGGGGTGTTGTCCGCGTGCGCGCGCGCCCATTGGCCCAACCGCTTCCTTAAATATGGACTCGGCTCGTGCGTGCGCGCGCCATTCAGAAAGCACGAGAATAGACTGCTGCACGCGCTCACTGACGTTACACGCACACGCACGCACGCACACACACACACACCTTATTAATACACGCGTACAGAAAGTTTATAGGAAGGACAGCAAGCTGGGTAAAAGTGGCCAAAGCCACTGACCAGGTGATACACACACACACACACACACTCTCACTCCCTCACACACACACACAGCACTGAGCTCATTGTGCCCAGAACAGCCTCAGCTCTTCAATCTTCTCAAGATTCAGTCACTTAAAACTTAAAATAATAAGGAATGGCACTGGACTATGCAGCAGGATGCATTGGAGGTGAGTGTTTACTAATACACACAAAATACAAATATATTTTAAAAAATGTATATATATATATATATATATATATAGAGAGAGAGAGAGAGAGAGAGAGAGAGACAATCTACTATTACTGTGTGTGTGTGTGTGTGTGTGTGTGTGGAAATTTCCTTTGGGATCAATAAAGTATCTGTCTATCTACAGAGCGAGAGAAGAGACATTTTCTTTCCCTCTTTCCGTCTTTGTTTTTTTTTCTTTTACAAATGTCTTCCAAGTAAACACAAGCCTGTGATGTAGATGATTGTAAATGTAAACCTGCCTGTCACACAAACCGAATCCAACTCTGCTACTTAACACACAGTTTTTCCTCCCAGATCTGACATACAAAACATCCCAGCATGCCACAAAACTATATTAACTCCTTCCCAGGTCTGTCCCAGGTATCATCAGACACTCTGTGTGTGTGTTTGTGTGTCTCCCTCAACAACCTATTTTTACACCCTGGCTGCATTCGAATGCACAGAATGCTCTGCTAATGATCTGAGCATGTACACTACTTGCTATTGTGTTGTATATCATAAGCGCTCCTGGTGAAATATCAGTGCAATATCAATATCATATACAAATGTAAATTTTCACAAAGTCTGCCGCTACAGTGTCGCATTTCATAAGCGTTAAAGACCTTTATTGACAATTACGTTAAGTTTACGCAAACATGACTGGTCTCAGGATGCGTTACTGTTGGCATGACACAGGACTGATGCTAGCGCTCATCTTCATACATTTCAAGAAGGGCAGCAAAGAAGCCACTTCTCTACCGGGAAAAACACCAGGGACAGACTGCTATTCTGCACGAAGGTCCAGGTATTGGACTGCTGAGGACTGGAGTAAAGTAATTTTCTCTGATCAATACTCTTTATGATTGATTGTCCAGGGAAGAAAAAGTGAGCGCTACCATCAGTTCTGTGTCACGCCAACAGTAAAGCATGACATCCTGAGACCATTCGTGTGTGGGCTCACTCACAATTTTGCTTAAGAACGCAGCCATGATGGCAAATTGCAGAGGTCTTGAAAAAGGAGGATCAACACTGCAAATATTGACACTCTGCATAAAGTTGATGTAATTATCATTAAAAGCTTTAACACTCATGAAACGCTTGTAATTATACTTCAGTAGATCAGAGTAACATCTGACACAAAGCTCTAAAAACACTGAAGCATCAGACTTTGGGAAAATTAATATTTGTGTCCTTATGTAAACTTTTGACACCTGCTGTACAGTGCAAGAAAGGATCAATTGATGAGAATGAATACGATGACGTCTTCTTTTCTCTGCCGATTTCTAGACAGCCAATCAAAACGTGAATCCTTTCATCTGCCTCCTCAGCAGCTCAACATGGGCTTACACTGACACACACACACATGCTCGTTCGCATGATCCAAGGACACCAGAGTTCTGACGTCATGCAACAAATCAAACACACATCAGTATATTGATATACTGGATATTGTGGTCAAGCGGACAGTGTTTTATTTGACAGCAAAGTTTGCTCAGTATGATGTAACATCGATCCTGAATCTGGTTCCTCTCAGGGGTTCGTGCTCGCTCTTCTTTCAGGCTTAATCTTTGGCATTACATCATACTAGGCCTTACATTTCTATTAGCATAAATCTGTGTTAATCTGAATTAATCATTAAAAAATATTTAAAAGAAATAATTAAATTGCAACCTCCTGTGTGGTGCGACAGAAAATGTGTTCGCTCAGTACTCAGGAGATCATAAGTTTAAATCCCACATAAAAAAATAAATAATAATAATAAAAAAATTGTGTCTGGGAGCCAAGGGGGCAAACATGGCCTTGGTCTTTAGGATGGCATGGGAGGAATGGCGTACTGTCAATCACATCAACAGTCAGGTACACAGAGGAGGGTAGATCACAGTCTCCTCAATATCAAACAGTTTCAATAACAAGAGTTTGAGTTCTTCTTTCCACCAGCAGCAAATCACACACACAGCACGCCTGGCTTCTCATCGCTAATATTTTTATATGTTACAGGTGCTGCTGGGGTGTTGGTCGGTCATCCTTTTGACACCGTTAAGGTGGGTTCAAGTTTTCTTTAGGTTGTTCTTATTCAATTCATAATATGTTTATGCCTGATATTGATCATCTATTATTCTCCTCTAGTGGAGTGAAAAAAGCTCCAGACTGAGCCTGTTATAAGAAAACTACATGTTCATAACCATGTAATGAAACTAAGACAATTTACTTCTTATTGGTTTCCCTTATACTTTATATATACATATCACAGTGGTTGGATTGAGGTTCTGGTTGTGGGTCACCGTCTCACACTGATCTGAGCTCTTTACATGTTTTGGCTCTGCAATCTTTTGGTCTAGTAATTATGTACTGTTTGTTCCAACTGCAGATTAGATTTCATGATCAGTTCTCATTGTTTTAAATTGTTTAAACTGAGATATGAGAAATTTAATGCATGCATACATGAGAAAGCTCTGGTTTAGAGCGTAATCCTACACTGGCTTGTGTGTGGCACGATTAACATTAATACAGACTTAATCTTGGGGTGTTAAGAAGCATCATTTCTTAATTGCAGTAATTAAGTGTTGTAATTATATAATATAAATCAAGCAAATACTAATGCATAAATTTAGACAGTATGTTTCTGACAATAAAAAAAAAGTGCCGGATTTTGATAAGAACATAAGATATAAGAATTTACACTATAATGATTCTTTCATCAGTCCTTTGATACACGCTGATCAGCCATAACATTAACACCATAAAATATTAACACATTAACATTCATTATCAATTATATACAGTAAACTGGTGACAGGATCATGGACACCCTGCAGAGCGATGCCATGAGGGGCCAGAGGCCACAATACCGGGCTTAATGTTTTGTGTTGTAATTAGAGAAGAAGGGAAAAATCCATCACGATTCTGTCATGTGGAAATTCATGTGTCACCACAAACAATCGACTCCAACATCAAGTAAAAAAAAAAAAAATATATATATATAATATATAGGTCGTCCCCGACTTATGAACGAGTTCCATTCCAGGAGCGCATTCATAAGTCAGATTTGTTCGTAAGTCCGACAAAATGAGTCTTATACACCTTTGACACGAATATACAATATACACTAAATCTCTGTCCCCTTTACCCACACTGCCATCATGTGGCCAAAAACCGTAACTGCTCCTAAGGAAATTAATCTCACCCACATGAAATGTAACAGTGTTGTCTCTGTACCTTTAAATCGTGAGTGAAATCCCGGACGCCATTTTGTCTCGGTCTTTCAACTCTTTCAAGGGTTTTCCAAAATTATGTCCATCAGGACAGCTTTACAGGACAGACTGCTCTCGGACTGATTCACTGAAACCGATAAGGACGACTCGTTTCTTCCGCAAATACACACATACAATATACTCGACTTTAGTCATTTTATACATTCACTTACAGACTGAAAATCGTGTATATTATTGTAAATATTGGTATATGGTGTACTGCAGTGGCTATTTTTTGTACAATAAACCTGAGTCACTTCTGTGATTGAACCGGAAGTAGAACCACGGTCCGTTCGTATCTACGGAAACGTTTGTAAGTTGAGGACTACATGTATTTTTATTCATCCGTGGTTGCATCTTAAGTTGTAAAATGTTGCAGTCTGTCTACAGTCCTACTGGTAGTGCACACTAAACTATTCACATATTTGGTAAGCAGCACAACGTCCTGTGTGGAGAGAGCGAATTATTATTATTATTATTATTAATTTTAGATCTGTAGCAAAATGAGAAAAAAATGTATATCATATAGAATTGGAATATTTATAAAACAGAATCGCAATACAAATTGAATCGGCACTGAGGTATTGCGATCATATCGTATCAGCTGATTCCCGTTTCTATTTGTAATGTTAGGGCTGATCGGTGTACATTTGGTGAAATGCTGGTAAAAAAAAACATAATACAACAAAATTATTCACATTCATTTAAAAGAGTATTTGTAAAAAAAAAAAAAAAAGTTAATACGTTTCTAATGAAATGACCTGTTGTAGATTCTAACCGCCACAGCGAGCGGGTTCAGAGCTCTGAGATACGATGTGTTTCATAGCCGCTGTCCTGCTTTTTTCCTGTTTTGATGTAAACCCTGCTGCAGGGGCTGTCTTTCACAGCATAAGTGTCACTTTGTTGTAGATGAGGGTGAGGGATTTACAACCCCTGCACGGATGGGTAACCTAGTAAGTACAGTCAAGGTGAATTTTTTCATTTCCATTCGAAAACATGGCGTGTTTTTGGGTTTTTGGCACTGATGTATTTTCACTACAGCATCCCTCAGCTACGACACAGCACTCAAATCCATGTTACTCTCTCACACGCACGCACGCACACACAGACACACACACACACACACTACACTTCAGTGCAGTTCAGACTCTTACAACATTTCATGAGCTTAATTGTTTATTGCGTGTTTTTTTTTTTTTTCAAACAAAGATTGAGTTAGCGTTGCTTATTTATGTGCTACATGTTCGTAAAGTTCAGCTTTGTGTTAACTGTGTGTTTAGATGACATGACCTTTGCTCTCTGGTTTTAACTAACTCTGGATATAACTACCTTTCAGGTTAGACTTCAGGTACAGAGTGTGGACAAGCCCCTGTACCGTGGAACGCTGCACTGCTTCCAGTCGATTATTCATCAAGAATCTGTGAGTTCGACATCTAGAGGGGGGAAAAAAACAGCTGTGAATTTTTTACTTTTAATGTCAAACCATTAGTTTCGTGAAATCCCGACCTGCTTTTGTGGAAAGGCCTGATTTTGGCAGCGGAGGTTTGCGCAGTGCTAAAGCTGATATTTTAGTACCCAAGTGAAGCAAGGACAGCATTCATAGAAAGCTAAATTTAGCTCCGACATCATGCTATCTTGTTCGCTCTCCAGGATAAACATGTCACGCAGATCCACACAGTGCTTAAGGAATAAACTGATATAAGGGTTAGATGCCTATAATAAATGTCGTAGTTACTCGCATAGTGTATAGAGTTGTAACGTCTTTAATTATTGTAAGAAAGTTGCAGGATTACGATATTGTGATGTGAGCTGTCTGTAGTATGAATTATTCGAAATTAATAGAAAGCCCTGTTTTTATTTAAAAGGGTGGTCATTTCACTGAAATAATCCTTATTATTGAGTTTTTCTATTTTATACTGTATTTTTTTTTTTTTACTTCTTGTTCATCTCTGCCAGTTCCAAGGTGCTTCTTCTCACACTCGATTCTCCTTCTCATTTTTTTTTATTACAGATGTTTGGCCTCTACAAAGGTATTGGCTCCCCAATGATGGGCCTGACCTTCATCAACGCCATTGTATTCGGCGTGCAGGGCAACGTGATGCGCATGCTGGGCAAAGACACCCCTGTTAACCAGTTTCTGGCAGGCGCTGCAGCTGGAGCGATCCAGTGCGTCATCTGTTGCCCGATGGAGCTGGCCAAGACTCGCATGCAGATGCAGGGCACGGGAGAGAAGAAGTCTTCCAGGAAGACTTACAAGAACTCGTTGGACTGCTTAGTTCGCATCTACAACAAGGAAGGCGTCCGGGGGATCAACCGCGGCATGCTGACCACGATTATCCGCGAGACTCCAGGATTCGGAGTGTACTTCCTGACCTACGACGTCCTGACGCGGTCGCTGGAGTGCGAAGCGGACGACCTTTACATCATTCCTAAGCTGCTCTTTGCTGGAGGCATGTCGGGAATCGCTTCCTGGTTATCTACGTATCCCGTGGACGTTATTAAATCCCGCCTCCAGGCAGACGGCGTAGGCGGCGTTCATAAATACAGCGGGATTATGGACTGCGTTCGTCAGAGCTGGCAGAGGGAGGGCTGGAGGGTCTTCACTCGAGGTCTGACCTCGACTCTCCTCAGGGCGTTCCCGGTCAACGCTACCACGTTCGCCACAGTGACTCTGTTCCTGATGTACATGCGGAACGACGGCAGCAGCGGCGTGAAAGTCTGTGAGGCCGAGCATCAGCCTGTTCAGCAAACACAGCTCCAAACTACAAGCCTCTGATTGGATTCGTCCAATCTCCGACTTCTTCTCTTCAACCAGAATAATGATTAATTATCCCCCGCCCCCCCGCCATGGGGAATTCTAGTTCCCTTATTTAGAGTTCTGGGAGGGATTTAAACTAGGTTTTGGAGAGAAGGGATTAGTGAGGTCAGGCACTGACGAGGGCGAGGAGGCAGTCAGTCTTCCACTTTGTGCCAAAGCTGTTCATTGGGGTTGAAATCATCCCTCTACTGTATGTGCAGGACCATTAGGGTTCTTGTACACCAAACTGCTGCCCCATTGGCGCCTGGCATTAACACACATCCTGGATGATCTGCTCACAGGTGGACAGTCGAGACTCACACCTGGCATTATGAAGGCGAAAAATCACCTGTGATCGTTTTCTGTACATCATTTTCTCTGGTTAAGAGATGAGATGAGATGAGAAGTGAGACACCTTCTTGTGTCTTTCCTGTTATATATGCGTAACCTTTAACCCTAGACCCGGTCGGTGCGGAGCTAAAAACATAATGACTCAGCTGATTAGTAACGTATCCAGACGCATTCGTGTTCACATTACAGACCTTTATGCGGTCCGTGTTTTCTCGAGACCTCGTTAAGATCACCAGTCGGGATGTTTGTCAACGCCGTCGCGGCTGGAACGGGTTTGGGCTCAATCCAACGTTTCAGTGAAGGGGAAGATCATTTAACCAAAAGGTGTCAAGGCCAGGTGTTCACATACTTTTGAACATCTCTACAGGAGTCCGTTTTGGAAAAAGGTGCTGCTGAGCTTCTAAACATTTACTTTCGCATTTATGTTTTCTTCCTCCCTCGTTACTGGCATTCCAAAGAAAAGGACGGATTCTGATTTGACTGGAAGCCTCGATGCCTTTAACACAACACAAGCACGTCACAAAAACAAAACAATAATTCAGTTAAATTAAGAGCAAATCAAGTGTAAATATTCACTCAGCCTTTCTGTACAGAACACACTTTATATCTGCAGGAAGGACATTAGGACACGCCTCCTCAGTGTCTAAACAGTAGAACAAATCGCATCAGATGGATTATTGGCCGAATTTGTACAAAAACTACATGTATGTGTGTGCGCGCGTGTCTCTCTCACACACACACACACACACACACACACACACACACACACACACACAGATCCGGTTTAGAGGAACAGGACTCTAAATTGTTACACACACATGCAGAATTTATAATATTATATGAAAAGTTCAAACACGACGTCTACAGCGCACCGTAATCACACCGGTTATTCCCTTATCAGATTATAATTCTGTTCATCATCTGCTGAAATGACTTCTGTGCATCAGTTTAGTTTTGATTAGTATTGTAGATTTATCTTTAACGTTCTCTGCAGTGGTTTGTATACAAGCATGTGTTTAGTGGTACATTGTTCTGTTTAAATTTTTTTTTTTTTTTACACTTAGCATTTGAAAGGCATGGGGGGGGAAAAAACGTTTCTTAAAGAAAAGGTCTCGTGTGTAATTCATCACAAGATCATTTTTGATCGTTTACTTCTGTTTGTTTATATGGTTTCTTGCTTTTTTTCACATGGAAAATGAAATTGTGAAAACTGTTTCTACTTTCATGATTGTACAAAATGGTATTTATTTATGAGAATTAAAGGGTAACTGAATTACTACTGTGCATTATTATTATTATTATTATTATTTATAGTAGTAGTGTAGGTATTACAGCTATCACTACTACAACACAAAAGAATTTGAGAAATAAAGCTTCATAAGTAAGAATAATGAACATACACACACCGTACACTTTACAGAAACACCTGAACACGCGCATGTTCATAGTTGTCCAATCAGCCAAATCATGTGACAGGTGAAGAGCTTCAGCTAAAGTTCACATCAAACATCAGAGTCTCTAGACTCACCACTGAGTCGTGCGAGAAACACAAAACAAGTGCGCGACGGCACACAAACCGGTCTGAGCTGCTCGAGTACACAATCTTTACTCCCGTGGTGAGCAGAAAAGCATCTCAGCACTCACAAAACACCAAACCGCGTGGTGTATGAGCTACAACACGCCCCCCGATCAGGGTTTGTTGGAGACAGCGATGAAGACAGGACATTCACAATAGAAAGAGAGAGAGAGATTCTACTACTGTGAGCTGATTCACGCCCTGTACGTTTGATACTTAAATAAATTTGAAGCTGAGTACTTTTACTTCTGTACTTTTACTCGGGTAAACAAGGAAATGGAGGACTTTTACTTGAGTAATACTTGCTCTAAGGGATCTCTACTTTTACACAAGCACAGCAATCATGTACTTCAGCTTTCAAAATAAACGTGTCTTCAGTAACACATGAATACGAAGTTGTGATTTATCACATGTAACCTGTCTCAGAAATCACCGGTTTACTATTCGAGGTAATAAAGTGGTGTGTAAAAGGCAATAAAAGTGATCAGTATCAGTCGCTCATGCGCACTGCCCAAACTCACCAGCACAGTCTAACAGACATGACATGTTGTTAAGGCCATGAAGGCAGACACACCACGATGAACAGCAGGAACTCTAGAGGTCATCTCATACAATATGTTTCACAGCTACTCGTACCTCTTCCTAATCCACACAGCACATGCAGACCGGACTGGTGCACGTCCACGACCCTGCACAAACCCGTACAAGCCATTGTTCTTCCCGAGTCAATGGTTTAGCTGCTGGACAGCGTGTGCTTTTCAACACTCGCATTTAGACTTTCCTGGAAGGCTGGAATGCAGTTCTCCTATAAATAGAACACAGTCTAGTTTGAGAGCCCTGAAGGTGAAGTCTCTGATTTCTACACAACACTACAATCTAATGCCTTAAACCTAAATCACCTGCGCAATGTGTGAAGGTGTTCAAACAGAGTAAAGAACATTTCAATCATAGAAATGGAATTCAAATCAACAGCACAAATCACCTAAAGGGACAGAATGTCCACAAAGCTGCTGAAAACAAAAGCAGCTTTCCGTTGTGTCTAATAATATCCTCAGTGGAGATAAACACAAACACAGCGCACTTTAGTAACCTTGACTTGTGCAGATGTTCCTGTAGCCCTGAGTCACTCCGAGTGGAACAACCTCCATCTTCATAGCGCTCTTTACCCTCCAGGGGCTACATGATATTTACATGACTGGTTCGGACATGTCTCGTGCTTCTTCACAGATTCTTTCACATGCAATGTATGACTGAGATTTACGTCAGGTAATCTTAACAATATACACACACACACACACACACACACACACACACACACACACACACACACACACACACACACACAGCGATATAGAGTACTGGTGGTCATGAGAGGCTTTAAGAGACAAAGCCTTGTTGAATATTCTGCATTAATGTCCATTTATGTTCTGCTTAATAGAATTGTCTGGGATCATATCTATAATCTATAAAGTGAACGTAGAGACACTGGAGGTTATGAACCACAAACAGCGTCACTGCAATATCATGACCAGCGTCTATAACATTTTATTTTTTTGCACTTCCTTTGTTTTAAGAACGGAGAAACCCCAGCGAAGTCGTAAAAACAAACTTTTGCACTACAGAAATATTAAACTTCTTTTCATAAAGGTATGGTATGTTCAATAATACTATAAAGAAAAAAAAATAGCTGAGAAACTTAGTGAACATTCACAAATCACCAACGCCACCCCAACACACACACACACACACACACACACACACACACAGAGTATTTACAGTAGCTTCTCCTATTACATTAACAGGACACTTCTAATTAACAAACATTTCAAAGAGAACCAGTGCAAAGACGCCAATTATTAATGTTTCTATCCAATTGTCTACTTTCAAATCTGAAAATGTGAACATGTACAAACTGGCACAAAACTGCTCAAGAGACAGCATGTCTACAAGGTTGCCGAAAACAATAGCAGCGTTCCTTTCACTGTCCCATCAGGAGACAAATCGTCCGCTCACTGGAGACATATCCATAGTTTCATTGCCGGTTTCTTACCGGGTCGGGTTGCCAGATTGACACCCGATGTTATCTGAGCAGTTCAGAGTTAATGGCAGCTCGGCCACCGGAAACCTTCTGATCAGCAGCCCGACACCTTAACCACCGGGCTACCCCTGACCCCCTAATTCAAGCTAGGAAAAAAAAAAATAGTGCCAGTCAAATCCAATGTGGTTTTTTTTGTTTGTTTAGTGATTTATTTTCTACATTCTTGAACAATATTGGCAAACTATGAAATAACACATGGCATTATGTAATTAAGTAACAGTCAGCTGTTATTTTTTTAGATCACTCTGTAACTTTAGATGGCCTGTCTGTTCCATCAAGTGCACCAGTAAAAGACCTCGGTGTGATTATAGATTCCAGTCTTTCATTTGAAGCTCATGTAGA
>JAQMYJ010000005.1:29483985-29495346 GCA_030014305.1 Clarias laeviceps
ATGAAGCTTTACAGAGCAGAAGTAGCAGAAACATCACAATATCAACTGTTCAAAGGAGATTATTGTGTATTTTGGATAATAAACACCTTCAGTATTGTTTTACAGTGTAGAAAGAAATAAACATCAGGAAACACCACAGAGTTACAGTTAGAGTCAGTCAGTTTGTGTCCCAGGTGGTCTACAGACGTTAATTACACTAATTGTCGGTCGCCAGCTCCGCCGGCCGCAGTCAGTAAGTTCCGCCAGGCACAGAAGGAACGTGTTAAATAAAGAAACAAGTCATAATCTGTTGTTGATAATAAATGGTGTTTGTGGAACCGTTGTGTAAAATCAATTTCACACTCAAGGTCGTGCTCTCACACAGCTCTGTGTGCTTATATAACAAAGATTTATTACTTAAACATGATTTCACAGTATGTTACACAATATATATTTTTAACACAAAGATGCTTACATTATCTTTCTTTCTTTAATATATTTTTAGACCCTACCACGCCACGCATTCCTGCAGAACTCATCACTGTATTTCTGGCTGTTTCCAAGAATATTTTAAGCTTTAGTGCTTTAGTTTTAAATGAGTGTTTGTTAAAGAATGCACAGTTTTTATTGCAGTGACGTCATCACTGTACGCACATAAAGCTAGAAGTGCTTGACAAAGCGCACAAAATAAAATTGTTGCTCATCCTTTGGCTGGGATGTAGCGCCACCTTCAGCATTTTCAAAGTGAGACATGAGGGTATTATTTAAGTTTTTTTTATACATTCTATTATTCGTGGATTATACTCACTGCACAGCTTTTAAGATGTACAAGTAATTAAATGACTCACCTCCAGGACGAGCAGGGAGCTTCCAGTCTCTCACCTATACACTACATACAACATAGACAATTATTATTAACACATTGTCTGGCTGATTTTAAAGTCCTCATAATTCAATTATTAAAAGAAAAAGAAATCATCTCTTTACCTGTATAACAAGCAGAGAAGCTTATTGAATCAGCTGAATCTCCCTGAGCAGAACATTGTCTTCACAAAGACCAGGACCTTCTTCTGATGAGGTTTCTTCAAAAGGGTTTAAAAACTGCTTGAGGATCTTTCAGACTTTATCATCACTTGGTGTTATTAGCGTTATGACTACACGCATGTATTTTTATTTCACAGACAAACCATACAAACAGTTAATAAATATGTTTTTTATTACGTGATACACATCCGCTTCTTACATACAGCATCGTTCACAGAAATGTGCATTATTTTGTCCACACATACAGTTCTACGGTTGTAGACGTGTATATATAAAGAAACAATGATTCAAGTATTGTAGTTATAAAAATGAGGTAAGTATGATGTATTGATGACAAAGGCAGGAGTACAGAATGTACAGTATATAAAGTGCATTGAAAGTGTTATGTACGTCGTCTTGTGCTTAAAGGTTGTTCCTCGAGGTGCTGCTCGTCATCAGCGTGGTGTCGCACGTGTAACGGAGGCAGCGGTGAATCTCCTCAGCTCTGGAGCGGCTCACGTGTAGACCCGCCTGCAGTGTATCCACAGAACTGGAGAACAGAACGGTTTCGGACGTCACCTTGGGACAGAATACACAACACACTACACTACACCAACAATACGAGCGACTGTTACCTGTTGACCAGATGTGCCACGGAGTAGAAATTATTACACATGTAAAGTGCGTTGACGTAGCTCACACACGGGAGCGTGAGGTAAAACTGCAGCGCCTGCTGCCGATGACCTCTGACCTCCACCGGGACGCCGATGGCTTGGCCTTTCCTCTGCTCCACCTGTGCCAGCTGCGCCAACAGCGTGGCGGTGTCGTCCGGACCCGCGCTAAACAGGAGTCTGACCCCTGCCCTTACCAGCGCGGCTACAGTGCTGTCGTAGTAACGGCTGCGCTGGAACGGACGAGGAGTCTCTCCTACGAAGGGACGTCAAACAAAGTCATGACTGGATTAATGGACAGAGCGAAAGGGCAGTTAATAAAAAAAATAAAAAAAAAGCAAACCTGCCTGTAATCCATCAGCTAAGAGAGTTACCTGTACCTAATAAAATGACCACTGAGGGTATTTACTGAATATGGCACGTCGACATGCATTTTAAGTACATTTTGAAAGCAGCGTAGGGTTTATTCTCATCTCTCGATATCAACCGCGTAGTCGTTCCGCTTACCCAGTTTAGTGCGGTCTTTCTCCACTAGGAGGCACACTCGGTCGAATAAACCCTGCAGGCTCTGTATTCTCTCCTGCAGCCGCTTGCGACTCTGTGCGCTGGCCAACTCCGACTCGCTCTGCCACTCCACGGCCATGCGGTTGCTCACGATGACATCACAGCTGACCAGAGAGCAGATGTGCACAGCTGCGCCGTGTTTCAGTCGCAGGGAGGATACCACGTCAGCGCCAGCGCTGATGCACCGGCTGTCGACCAGCACACACACGTGAGCCGGGGTCGTTTTGGCCGTGGTGGTGGTGGTGGTGGTGGTGGTCATGGAGCCGTGATCAGTAACGCTGTTCGGCACGGACAGAGAAGCAGAACTACAAGCTGCCTGGATACGCAAAGGATAAATTATTAAAGATGAATTAAATCTTAACGTAAAGCATATCTTTGTGCACTGAATTCCGTGCGTTTATTCTTAACATAGAATGACATCAAGATAAAAAGTCTCTCTCATTACAGGAAGTCTCCGACTTATGAGTTCTGTGTCGGACGTTTGTAAGTCCGATTTGTTCTTAAGTCCGACAAAGTGAGTCTTGTACACGCCTTTGACATGAATATACAATGTAAAGCGTACCAATCCACTTGACTAAATCTCGGTCCCCGTGCCCCACACTGCCATCATGTGGCCAAAAACCGTAACCGCACCTAAAGAAATGAATCTCACAGTCAAATTAACAGTGTGCTTTTAAATCGCAACACCATTTTGTCTCAGAGCTGTTTTCCACTGCATTGGACTGTGAACTCTGTTTTATATATTTTTATATCTTATACTGTACATTCACTTAAACACTGAAAATATATATATAATAATATATCTAATTGTAATTATTGGTATCTGGTGCACTGCAGGGTCTATTTTTCGTACAATACACGTGAGCTACTTCCGTGATTGAACCGGTTGTAGAACCGCGGTCCGTTTGTATCTGTGGAAACTCCTAACTGAATGTTCATAAGTCGGTGGCTACCTGTATATGCAAATGAGCTATGTTCGCTTGTTACAAGTGATCAGCAAACACATGCGAGTAACAAGATAACTGGTCTTTCTGAAACTCTGGTAAACCTGAGAAAAATATTAAACAAGTTTTTCCTACACAGGCATTTTTACACAAACTCCTCCCATAAATCTCACCTGAGGTTTAACACAGGAGGTGGACGGCGGCTCCTGAAGGTCCAGCTCTTCAGACAGCAGGATCTGGTTCCTGAACCTCTCTCTGTCCCTCTCCTGCACAGGATCCTTACCTCTCTTCCCTCCAACAGTCTGTGTGTCAAATTTGGACAAACAGGACAGAGGTGATGCCTGAAGAACCGTCCCGGGTGCGCCCTCTGAAACAGGCGTTTTCCCAGCAGAAAGCCTCTTCCTCTTCTCCTCCTCCTCCTCCTTCTCTTCTTCTTCACTCGAATCCTCCACTCGGACGATTCTGGAGCGTTTGATTTTTCTGGATTGGAGACTCCTCGTCTCTCCGGCGGTCCTAGTCTGTCTGAGGTGGACTCTGCGCCGTGTGGCGTACTGTCGTCTCCCGTCTACGTACGAGTCTTCAGGGAGAATCCCTACACCGGCCTCTTCTTCATCTTCAGAAGGAGTACCAAAGCCTTCCTCAGGTTCACTGCCACTGACCACGAAACTGTCCTCCTCATACGTCTCGTCCTGCTCCGGGACCTGCACACAGAGGGACACGCGCCGCACGTTACACCTGGTACAAATGGGTCGGAGATAAGCGTGTGATGAACCAAACGATTACACCAGGGGACAAAATAGCATGCTTTCTCAAGATCTCAACAATGTTAGGATGACACTAATAGTTGTCCATTTGTAATTGCTCCCTTCAGTGGTGTTTAGCTTGTTTACACAACTACAGTACGTCAGTACATCTCTGTATATCAGTCCAGAATTCAAAGAGCACTTTAAATCTTTAGATCCTTAAAACTGAAAAAATTTGGACATGTCTCAAAAATATATCAAAAATACATAATACAGCCTGCGCCATAATACTCACTCGACTCACCTGTGAGAAAATGTTGAGATTATGCATGGGCCTGTGCACCATTCTAAATTTGCTTGGAATGGCAGGGCTCTTTACAGATTTCAGATAAACTCCGTGCATCTCAGAATCTGAAAAAGAGAAAGCCATCACTCACAATGCACAATTCAGATCAAATACAGTTAAACCTTGGACTGCGAGCATAATTCGTTCTGGAAGCGTCCTTGTATATCAAAACACTTGCATATCAAAGAAATAATGGAAATTCCGACGATTCGTTCCACAACCTAAAAATTTTCATATAAAAATAATTAATACAAAGTATCAAGTAAAAATTTTTTTTTGCACTTTACCATTGAAAATGAATCGTTGCTGGTGTTAGACAGAGATAGAGGAGAGGAGGGGGGGGGCGTTATTGTGTAGGACGACGTACACACACACACACACACACACACACACACACAAATGGAATCACTGCCTCTCACTGTTGGCTTAACTGGAATCTTTTCCTTTTTGCGTGACTCTAACAGTGATCCTCTCTTAAGACACTTGCTTTTGCTTCGTTTTGAGGATTTCGCGTAAATGTGACGTTGCATTATCGGTAAACAGATTCATCTCCCGCACTGCTACAGCCTTTTTAACCTTTTTCATCACAAGGCCCGTTGTTGCAGTACAGTTGCTAAAGAACAGTCACTACACTTGGACACAAAATGAAAAAATGCTTTATGCGCGCACACACACACACACACACACACACACACACGGTCACAATGTTATTGTAAACAGCACACAGATGTTGACTATACAATTGACACACACACACACACACTGACACTGAGCATGGGAGACGATTACCCACAATTCCACAGCGAGAGAGAGAGAGAGAGAGAGAGAGAGAGAGAGAGAGAAGAACCATTGGCCCAGTTGTGATCATGGGTATACGTACTACTCATATTTCAATACCTCGCTCATTTATCAAGTTAAAAATAATTTTTTTAAAATCTTTCAAAACACTCACAGACCAAGTTAGTCACAATCCAAGGTTTTTCTGTACAAACGCAGTCTTTATGGCAGGGAATTGTGCTGAAAGACTGAACACATGGATCTTGACCCAGTACCGTGAGGCTTCTTCCTTACCATTAAGGCCTTGAGAGAACTGAGTCGTGTCCACGACAAAACCTTCCAAGGACTTGTTCAGTTCCTCTCCGTCAACTTCATCGGAAGACACGGAGTCTCCTTCTTCAGAAAGCTCCGCCTCTTCGTCCAGGAACTGCCTTCCGTCTCTGTGCACTGACTTCTGGGAGATTTAAGAAGTCAAAAGGATAAACCTGTGTCATATATTCGTCCGCTATATTTTACTCAACAACATGACGCCTGTGTGTGTGACACTGGGACAGAGCGGTCCTTTTACCTTAGACTTGACTTTAACAGGATGTGATTGGATGTGAGGCTGAAACACTTTCGGCCGACAAAACGAGTCCAGCTTAAAGTCGTCGTCTGACACGGCGTCCCCGTCGCTCTCCTCCGACTGGGAAATAAAACCATACGGTCATGACGTAACACACGAGCAGGCTCGGGTTCTTCACTGCACAAATGTTTGGTGAAGAATTCTTGAAGACGTACCATGTTTATTCGGGCGACGCGCTTTCTTGGCGCCTGGACAGGAGACTCGACATCGCTGACTTTTGTTTGCTAGAAGTAAAAAGGTTCACAAAGACACAGGCATTCAGCTAGCGTAGAATAAACCTGTAGCACCGCCACGCCCGAAAGCATTCAATAAAGGTATTATATATGACTTTAATTAAGTAAATTCATCACATGATGTACACAGACTAAATAAATTCAAGAATTCCTATAAAAGGAAGGAACCGAAATCCAGTCAAGGTGCACTGTAGCAGATTTTGTGATATAATGAAACATCAATTTATTTCCTTATGGATTTAAAATCATACTGCAAGGTGTTAAAGCCTGACGTTTACACCCTTATTTTTATGACTGTACTCTAGTGCGTTAATCCTCAGAGAAAATTATCAGGAAAACAGGCTTATTTTCAAATTCAAATTATCGCTGTTCATTTGCGTAGTAAAAATAAAGACTAGACTAGTTGTTGTGTTCAGACTGGCGTAATTCGAGCAGAGCTCTAAACACGTTCTGTGTTTCTGTGTTCTCACCTCTGGAGATGACAGGCGGTTGGCTCTTCCTTGACGCCGTGGCTTTTTAATGATCGACTCCTCATCGCTATCACTGATCACTAAATAATAAATACAATAATGAACACAAAGTTACTAGTCGATCAAATTAACTAGATAATCATTCTGTGGCAACCAAGATTTACAATTCTACATCAGAACAATCAGAATCTGGTTCAGCTTTTCTTATTGCTCCTGGCTGTTGCATTATAATGTTGTTTATCCAGTGTCTACTTTGTGGATATTTTACTTTATTTATCACTTCACCACTTTAGTTGCTCAATTTTATTACTGGAGCAGTTTCTGTCACAAGAATTTCCTCAAGCATTAATAAAGTTTTATCTTATCTTCTCTTATTAAACATTAAATTTCCCTGTAATTTATTCTTGGCCAATTCTCACCCACTAATCCATCCATCCTTTACTGCACCACTGATAAACTCAGAATCTATTACTACTTTAATTGTCTGATTAATACTGTTTTATTAATAGATGACTATTTCAACACAGCTCTCATTGGCATCATCTCTAATTTATGGTGGCCGAGAAGTGCAAAACTAAATAAGAAAACCAAAAACAAAATAATTATAAAACAAAATAAAAACAAAATAATTATAAAACAAAATAAAACCAAAAACAAAATAAATGAGAAAACGACGATTCAGTCAAACCATAAAAAAATTGTATAATTTGCAGATTAAATTCTTATTGATAATTGGACGAGACATCTGTTACTCAAAATATACAGTACAAAATATTACAAAAACAAAATATTTTGTTATTTTATTTTCAAATGCATCTTGTTTTTGGTTTGGTTATTTTGTTTTTGGTTTGGTTATTATTTCTGTATTAATTTTCGTATTAATTCCTTCCTAAGCGTCCCGACACTCAGATCTCACCCCTCAACCCTGGTAACAGAACCATATAAAACGATATTTTTCAAAGCCCTTTCCTCTTTAATAAACACCATTTTGTTTGATCTTTTTCCACCCACTCGTACCCCCCTCACTATCCTACACTTTGGTGACTACGGCCTCTGCAGAACAACACCCTGAACACCCTGCGTTAATCCTTCCTGTGTTTCCCCACAGCCACAGTTCCCCCACCACCTGTTTCTTGGGTTACAGCCCGAGAAACCAAACACACTCATAACCGGTTTAAACATTAAACAGACCTGTACGATCACGGTCTTCATACACGGGTTTCTTCGCCTCAAGCAGAGACCTCCGACACAATCTGTTGCCCGTTCCACGCGACTGTACTTGTGAACTCAGAACTTTAGGAAGGAGTTCCAGATTCCTGCTTTTCGGAGACGCAAACGCCTGAGTCGGGGTAGAAGCGTGAGGTCCGGCTAAACTCTCCCGCGCGGTGATTATGGGCGACAGGTTACTACGGGCTATGAGAGACGGCAGGTGTTTGTCCATCGGACACAGCCTGGGGGTCGACGCATGTCCAAGAGTGAAGCTGTTAGAAGACGCGCTGGGTTTGTTCATGGTTAGTGAGGAGAACGTCTCATGTTTATCGGCTCCGGGTTCTGCGGTCGTGTCAGAAGCGGGTTCTGTAGCGTCCTCCTCTTCGGAGTCGGAGGAAAACCCAAGGTTAAAGTTCACAGAAAAGATGTCCTGAGAACAATTAAAGGCTTCGGACCTCTGCTCAGACGGTGGCTTGTGTCCCGATGGAGACTCTTTGGAAAGACTTGACGCGTCCCTTAGATTTGGCGTTTGTTCGGCGTCCTGCCTGCTGACGAGAAGTACAGCGTCTTTGTTTGGAGTCACGATGTTTGGAAGCGAGATCTGCAGAAAAGCTTCATCATCGCCGAACAAGTCGACACTTTCATCCAAGCTAGTGAGATTAAGAGGGATTTTAGGATCTAACGGTAGATTAGTGTTTTTATCTGCTGCGTCAACATTGACATCATCAAAAACCTCGTCCCAGCTAGGACTGCAAGCGGCGCTGTCCGGACCAGCAGGAAGGCTCTCACTAGCTAACACTGCAGGCTCAGGAGGCGCTGCTGCTACATTACAGTCCAGAGAGTCTGAATCCAGTGAGGTCTCATCTTCACCAAGGTTGAAGTTGATCTGGAAATGATCACCGTCGTCCCTCTGACTGCTGCAGATCTCATGGACGTGAGCGGACTCGCCGGAGCTAAATGAGAAATGCAGATCAAGACGGTCCGGTGGCGACGTGGACAGAAGACGTTTGACGTTGGACAGAATCGTTTCTAAGGTTCCAGCAGATTGATTACCGTCGTAGAGCTTTTGATAGACCTGCCATTTGGGTGAATAGAACATTTCATCAACGGGCTCGATGGAGGTATCAGGGTTCGTCTTAAGAGCTGGTGTGTGTTCAGGAGAACGTTCATGTTTTCTTGAGGGTTCCGTCTCAGCGTGCTTGTTAACATCAGTCCGCATGACATCATCATCATCATCAGGTACAAAGGTACACCGAAACACACTTAAACCTTCATCAGTGGCATCAGCGTCAGATTTAGAGGACACTCTGTCTTTTAATGAAGTCCATGAAGAATCTCCTGCATGGTCCGTCCTGTCCAAGTTAGTTTTTGAATCAGAACCTTGACCAGCCACTCTAGGCTTAGGTCTTTTCTTTCGAGGATTTCTTTCGCGTGTAGTTTTCGCTATCGTGCCGTCCTCCTCACATCCAACGACGTCCTCCTTTTGTAAGTATGCTTTGATCTCAGATTCATATCTGCAGCCATTCTGTGGAAACGTAATCAGAAAACTGAATAAATGAATTGAATGAAACGTAAACATTTAATTTCTTTAGGCGTGGTTACAGCTTTTGGCCACATGATGGCAGTGTGGGGAAAGGGGACAGAGATTTAGTGAAGTGGAATGGTATGCTTTACATCGTAAAGGCGTACAAGACTCACTTTTTAAGAGCAAATCCGACTTATGAACGTTCTCCTGCAACGGAACTTGTTCGTAAGTAAGGGACTACCTGTACATACACCCTATACTTATTACCTACTGCACCTTCTCTGTATTCCTCACTCTCATGATATGGACCCTCGTTTACCACACTGTTATTTACTGTAAATATGCCACTTGTGCACTTCTTTTTAGATGCTAACTGCATTTCATTGGCTCTGCACATGTACCTTACACAATGACAATAAACTTGACTTAAAAAATATCTTAAAAATGTCTTAAAAAATGTCCATGTTTTTCTGGGCTAATTTAAAATCTTTTGTGTGTTTTTGCACAAATCTAGAAACTCTAACCAGACTTTTGCTTTGAACAAATCAGAGTGAGGCTCTCTCCTCTCAAAAAGACAAACAGTGCATTAATACACCCGTCTCTGGTCTACTTCCATCTTTTGTGCACTTTGTAAATAATTGCACTTAGAGAAATGTAAAAAACAACACAATAATAATAATAATAATACAATTAGGGATTTAATCTGAAAGAAAGATGAGGGCCAGAAGAGCAGAATGTGGTGGTACCATAGGTGCAACATAGTGGATGCCAACCGACGGTAAATGCTAAGAAAAAAAGATGAGATGATCACTGAGAGATAAACACACCAATAAAATGCAGTGATGATAATTCAAACAAAGAATAATTTACTAAGCCTTAGATTAAGATACAAAAAAAATAAAGAACTGTCTCAATGATTACTAGGTAGATACTGTATTACCCGCCTGAAAAAAGTTATAGACATGACAGACAATCTATCATCAATCAGGATCCATCATTTATCAATATCATGTTTAATATTAGTTAACAATATGATATGTAACATCATTTATCAATATCATGTGCAATATTACTCGTTATTGTTGCACCACAAATTCTACATCAGGATCTAGTTTCTGCTGTTCTATTGCCTGTCTGTCCTATGTCTAGTTTTTATTTTTATTTAATAATTCATTGCATGGATATTTGTTTTTACTGTCTCTGACAGGTTTAATAAAGTATTATCTTATCTGATCTGTCAAAGACTATGATCTTTAATTTAGTCTGTTTGTGGAACAACCCAATGTGTGCAGCCATAACGGCAGCTGAAGATCATGGTATGTTATAAACATATGCACAAAATGTACGAGTCGTCCAATGGAGACGAGGTGTGTCGCCACAGGTAGAAGAAGTGTGTGATCAGGACAGACGACGATGACTACACGAGACAACGTATGGTGATCCCTACAGGCGACACAAAAACGTCCTCCCTGATTTCCCCCCTCTGCCTCACCTCCTCCTCCTCCTTCATCTGGTCGATGAGTCCCATGATGGCGGTGAAATGGTGGCAGCGGCGGGAGTGGTCTACTGTGTGTGTAGGAAGAAACTGATTCTGCCAGTGTCTCCATTCCCACAGAGATAATTCCCTCACTGGGCCCTGCACACACTCGTCCTACACAAACATCACACACAGTCAGCGTTACAAATGCTCAGGGCCGTAAGGATACACCATAACGTGCGAGTTAAATATATTGATTATGGTCACATGATCACTGAGAGCCTATTATGGTTTTGAATTGCAAAAAGAAAAAAAAAGCTCTTCAACAGCTTTCAAACGACACCAAATGTTGATACGGGGCATTCTAGCCAACTTTGGCGCTCTGTATCTGAGCTCATCGTGTTTCAGTTGAGCTTCAGGTCAGATTAATGACGTCCGTCCATCTGGACAATTTTGTCACAGCATCACACAAAACTGCCTGGACAGAACTGAAGAAAACTTTAACGAAAAAGTCCTTCGGTATTTGACGGAACTTAAATCTGTGCCGTAAATTAAATCAAAATGTTGAGTAGAAGTGAAGTTATGAGCAGTTTTGTGCCAGATTACGTCACAGCACCCATCGTTTTTTTGGATGAATGTAGCGATTTTGTGTAAAATACACAAAAGAGCAACAACTGAGAGCCCAGTGTTATGCGCTAAAATCTAAATGTTGAGTAAAAGTGATGTTATGAACAGTTATGTGTGGGATTTAATAATCTACTGTAAAATAATCTAC
>JAQMYJ010000005.1:29502379-29534879 GCA_030014305.1 Clarias laeviceps
ACACACATACACACACATACACACACATACACACACATACACACACATACACACACATACATACACATACATACACATACATACATACACACACACACACACACACACACACATCTGGAAATGCCAAGCAGTCAATGTCCAACACCAGTCAGTCTCTGGATGGAACTCTTGCCAGACTTCTTTCACAGAGCTGAAACCTGTTTTTAAAAAAAACATACAGCGCCATCTGTTGGATTTTGAGATGAACTAATAATTTTTTTCAAGGTTGATTTTTTTTTTAATGACATCAGGGCGTTTTCCATTTAAAATTTTAATTAGCATATCTTATCCTTCTGTGTGCCGATGAGACAATATGTTACCTCAAGCTCGGCCAAATACAACTGTGAAAAACCCATTAAAATCAGTTGAGCAGTTTTTACGTGATGCACAAACAGACAAAAAAACATCTGGATGTGTTCTATTACTCATCTTACATCCCCCAAAATTATTTTCACAAATATATGTACAGACATGACAAATTTTCATTTTATTATATGTAAATAGATATATTATACTCATTTTATCTTATTATTTACCTTTCTGTTGTAGTTCTTCCATGTTTTTATTGACTACGCTATACACGATTGATCTGTAATTTGCTACTACATGTTTATTGTCTATTATGTTACTATCCTCGCTACTGGATATTGGAAACTTCCTTCAGGATCAACAAAGGATCTATCTATCCAATATGTACGTCTGTGAGCTGTGGGAGGAAACCCGAAACCCCCCTAAGCACGGGGAGAGAACATGCAAACTGGAGGTGTGAGGCCACAGTGATTTATTTCAGCTGATTAGTAGAATTAAATACCTTTGTCAGTATTGAGGAACATGGCCTCCATTTCCCTGTACAGGTCCACAAAGACCGGGCTGCGCTGCAGCTCATTTCTGGCCCGTGAATACTCTGAGAAAATTTAAAAAATAAAAAATAATAGAGAAACCTTTAAATATGCAATACTGGTGCAATAATGAGGAGTTATAAAAGCAGAGACGTGTTTAATAAATCTGTTTAAGTGCCTCAGGTTACCTTTAGAGCCTGACATAATGTTCTGTGTGAAAAGAAAGAGGGATCTGAGGCCCATCTGCTGCAGGAGCTCGAACCCGTGGTACAGGCTGATGCAGAGCGCGAAATCCCCCTCCAGTCCTCCGTGCTGCGCTGCCTGTCACCATAACAACACCATAATGTCAAACAGTACACACTTTACAAGTCTTTATGTTTTAACACCAAGGTCCTATTCTGTGGTGTTAATTAGTTTAATTATGAATTGTTAATAGTTTCCTTAATTATAAAATAAAAAAGATCAAAAATCCATCATCTGAAGCTGACAGTTTTAGTGAGGAAAAGCTTTATATTAGGAATAATATGTTAAATCTCTGCATGTGTGGATTTCTGTATACACAAAGGACATCAAATATCACTGATTCACAATAACATGCTAATACATTATTAGCAGCAGTGTTAGTGGTTTATACTGTAGATAGTTTATGTGTAATACATGTGAGGTTTGTTGTACCGTGATCTGTGATGGAGGATTGCGTCTGAACTGATCTCTCGCCAGGATGACCTGATACTTTGTGAGGGAGCGGATGTCTCGCTGGCTCAGCACACGCATCTGGGTCAGACGGGACGTAAACCTTTCCAAAACCTTTTTCAGAAGAAAAATATGGGCTGTTAGAGAACGATAAAACACTACAACGGTTACAAAATAGAAAATAAATAGTGGTTTTCTTCCCATGTGCCGGTTTTAGACAGATGGACGTAAAAACCCTCGGCTCTGAAGACTGATGGGGAAATATATTTTACTTTTTAATGATTTATTATGGATAATAAACCACAAATCAGTTAAATCTATACATTTTACAAAAAGGTAAGAAAAGACATTAACGTGAATACAGCCAATCAGAACAGACAAGAAAAGTTTACACTAGCTGTGCACACACACACACACACACGATAATTATCTTATATGTTCCATTTTTAATAAATTGAAAAAATAAAGAGTCTGAGAGGAGAGAACAGCTTTAGGGTTTGAGCTCAGCAATGTTAATTAAAGGGACGAGTGGATTTTACTTTCACACAGAGTTCACTTATAATTGTAGATTATTCTGTTCAAGACTATTAACTCCTGAATGATAAAGACCGACACTTCATTCACAATAATATCTGAAAACTTCTTCCACAGCTCCAGACTTCCTTGTATCTTTAATGTAGTTCTGAGGATCAGTTCTCCAAACTTCCTGAAGGACTTTTTGTCTCTCATTATTTCCACTCCAGTTCCTGTACGTGAGCAGTTTCAGAGGTGTGTGTTTGTGTTTATTAAGCCACACAGTGACCTATGAACCATTTCAGCATAAAAACATCTACATTAAGTCCTGACCCAGTGAGAAACAGGTGCAGATGATGACAGATGATCAGGTGGTGATTAGTAACTGCTGATGCTGAGGGGTTGGAACAGACGAGAGGGGAATTGAGGTCGCTGTTGCTGAGGCTGTTACAGAAACAACCAGATTTTAAATTGTATCTTTAGGCAGTTTGCAGCCTGTCGCAGTAAAACATTTGTCCAGTTTCTTTCATTTAATCTACGTCATTTAATTTAACTTTTATAAAGAATCCGTGCCAAGTTTTATCCTAGACACAAATCTATTGCTTTGCACAGCATTACGTTTATGTGACATTATTTCATTCTTGACAGCAGCCCACTTATAATACAGCTGCATACAGTATAATAAATGTATATAATAAGCACAAAGCCAACAGTGAAGAAGGTTAATTAAACGACCTTCGACACATGACACACACACTCTTACCTAAATTTTCAACTTGCCCTGACGTTCTCACACACATGCACATGTTGACCTGGGAGAAGGAATGTTCCGATTTAACAGCTAAAAATAATAAAAACACTTTGAATAAACATCTTTGTTACGACTGAGAGCTTCTTTAAATAAATAAATAAATAAATACAAAAAATGATTAGATAGAGCTTCCAAATCCCAGATACACACACACACACACACACACACACACACACACACACACAGAAGGTTTAAAGTGCCTGGATCAATTCAGTGTTGCTAGGTAACGTGATGTCTAAGCTGTGACCTCAGATCAGTGTTTAAGACCTGTTGAAAGCACTGTGCATGTTCATAAGAGTAACACAACACATTCTTCCTAAATCAATATGCAGCCCTCATCATCATCATCATCACCATCCTTATTATTTTATTTCATTATGGTAATTATGGTTATGTTTCTATGGTAACAAATTATACACAGGGACATTCATAATATTAAGCTGCTGTTCATGTTAGAGAGCCAATCAGATACAAGGATTTATTTTTATTATAAATGATGTGCTTGGGTGTAATATTTGGAAGTCTGATTTTACCATAAACTCAGTACTGAGACACTCTGTTTAGTTATTATGTATAAATAAGTAGATAACATTTATGAAATTTATAATACAGTAATAATTTAAAAAGTCGCAGTCCCCCCCCCCCCCTCTTGATCACGTGGTATGCCTGATCACGTGGGACCGCTCGCACGCTTATAAGCCTGCACTTCAGGAGCTTGTGTTAGTAATCGCTTCCTTTCTTCTTCTTCATCTGTGTTTATACAAACTTTTACAATTTGCAGATTTAAAGGGAAAAAATTATTTTATGCTCCGGCTGCGTCTCTCCGACCGGAAACACAAACGCAATAAGTCAATAATCCTACCCGCAGGTGTAAATTAGACTTTAATTGATTTAATTAATCAGTCAGGATTAAGGATGGAGGGTGGGGGGTGTGGGGGGTGTGAGGGAGAGGGGTCGGGACAGCAGGACAGGATCACTCTGGAGGATCTGGAGTCTCTCTCGGAAGATCAGCAGCTTTCAGACCCTGAGAGAGAGGACAGGGACATGATGGAGGAACAACAGGACAGGCTGCTGAGTTACTGGCAGGACGTGGCCAGGGGACACCGAATACAAGTGCCGAGAGGTAAAGTGTGTGTGTGTGTGTGTGTGTGTGTGTGTGTGTGTGTGTGTGTGTCCTTACTCAAACCAGAGCAGGGGGAACACAAGTGTATGCTGTAGAATTATCATTTGTACTAAAGAGCCCAAACCCTACCCCAGCCTGGCAGTGCCGCTGGGCATGGACTCTGTGGCCTTGACCTCAGCCCCACCATACGAATTAAAAAGCCGACTACACCTCACACCCTCTTACCCAACAGCGGTGCCGGACGTCACTAATGATGGTGTTGCACATACGAGTGTGACGATCAGGCGTCCACATACTTTTGGCCGTATATTGTATTGTTGCTCACTAATGCAATAGTGTTGCGTTCAGAACAGTCAATGATCCTTTATTCCCTCCAGCTCGAGTCTTGTGCTCGGAGACACTTTCGAGCCTCCCTGTGTCTCTCTTTATGATGAATCCACCCTGTGATCTGTCAGACTGGAACATCTGTGTGTGTGAGCCGCGTGCTGAACTTCACCGAACTGCTCAGAGTACCAGAGGAGTCCAGCCTGGACGTGGAGTAGATTATCTCAGAGTGAAATCGAAGGGAACGTAAACGAGCTAAAATAAGACACGCGGCTTGTGACCCAGTGTTCTAGTTCACACAAATTCTCCACGGTTCACCGTCTTTCTCACCTTCAGCCTCGACCAAGTTTTACCTGGACTGCCTGGAAAACACTTTGGATTAAAGCTAAACATCGATGTAAATGCCCTAATGCAGCTAGAACGTTTTAAAAATGTCATTTAAATGTATATATTTTGGTGTATTTGAGGTGGTAAAATGTTGCTGTTCCTCTCTACACTATTCACGATTTGTGTAGAGCAAATTATTGAATAAATCTACATAAAATAAAGATCATTTATAAAATCATGATACATACAAACCTGCAGTACAAATCAAATCAGCCCGAGATATCGTGATAATATGGTATCAGGTCTTCCCTGGTGATTCCCCTCCCTAGTGAACAGGCGTTTCTTCTGATACTGTTTGCCAGCTCTTGAAAGGCTTGTGTGACCCGTCTGGTATTCTGCAGCAACAAAGAGGCTTAAGAGAAATTCAGATAAAAGCTCGGATCATGAGGACGAGCAGAACACATGCGAGCAGAGCCGACTCGGAGCAAAGCCTGAGCGCTTACAGATGTGACGCGGATCTGATTAAGCTCCGAGCAGTAAGACATGAGATGCAGGTCTGAATAAACGCATTGAGAGTATTCGTGGATCCGGTCTCAGGGCATGGAGAAGTACGCACCTCCTGTACGCACTGGTTCTGATGGAAAGGACTCAGACCACACGGTGCTGACCCGTGTCCTCTGCCATAACACCTACAATAGGCACGTGAGCATCAGAACTGGACCACGGAGCGATGGAAGGAGGCGGCCTGGTCTCCACAAAAACAGTTTCACAATCATTTATACCTTTTCTTCCCTATAGAGTGAGCGTTCGTGTGTGTGAGACTCTCTTACGACGTTTATGTAGTTAATCACGTCTCCTCTGCTTGTCTTACAGATATGGCCGAACCCATTCAGCAGCTAACAACCAATAATAATGGCACCCACCTACGAGAAACCGTTCCCTTCACGCTGATCTCACGCAAGGAGGAGGTGCGAATATTCTACTCTATTTATTTGATTTTTCTTGTTGTTCAATATTTATTTATCTATTTAATTTACAGCATGAACGAATGGACAACAAAAATCTTTCGTCAATTATCATGAATCAGAGGACCTCGTGTTAAATGAATATGATGAGAAAAAAAAAGGAAAGTATACGGAAAATGCTTCCTCTGATGTAAGATAACACACTCAGAAAAAAAACGTTATGTTACCTCTAACACCTAGATTTACATTTAGGCATTTGGCCGACGCCCTCTTCCAGAGCGACTTACATTTTTATCTCATTATATATCTGAGCAGTTGAGGGTTAAGAGTCTCGCTCAAGGGCCCAACAGTGAGACATGAACGTAAAATGCTGGAACTTCACACCGGTGGTTCCTCATAAATGCTCACATGAGTACTTTCACGAGTACCAAAAACCTTTCACGCTTGTCTGAGCCCGAACACAGAATAAGCTTAATAACACATTAATAAAGCATCCTTATTGTCTTGCAGTGCGGAGACGTCCTCTACGAGACACGGTCCTATGAAAAAGCTCACTGGGCCTGCATCACCGTCAAAGAGGACACGTACGAGCAGAGCGTCGGCTGCGGCTTCATGAGGATCATGAGATACATCTGCCAGCAGAATTCTCAGGGTAACTGCTACAGACGGAAACAAAAGGACACCTTGTTCCCCAGTTTGTTTTGTCGAATCATGTGAGCCACAGCTGTGAGACTGTGTGTCTTTGGCTTTGCGTTCCAGGTATTTATCTGGGCATGACCGTGCCCGTCCTGACGCTGGTGCGCACAGAGGAGGCAAACAGCCGCTTGTCCGGAGCCGTCACTGTAGCGTACCATCTGCCCTCGACCCACCAAGCGCAGCCACCACAGCCTCGCGACCCTGACGTAGTGATTGAGACGTGGCCCGACACTACCGTCTACACCAGGTCAGCTTCAGGGGCGACGACTGGATAACACGTCTCATTACGTGATTCAGCTTTACTTTAGGGCTGATTTGTTAAAATGCATTTCGTTTTAGTGTATTTTCTTCTGAAGTGGAGGAACCATGTGACAGCCTAGGGGGGTAAACTGTCATATGATTATATATATATATATATATATTTTTATGTATTTTTTAATCAGTAGATATATTTGCATTTGAGGTGATGAAATGTTGCAGTTCCTCTATCATCCTACAGGTGGCATCTCTAAACTATTTACACACTGACAGGCGGCACATCATCCTGTGTGCTAGGAGTAAATTTCTTGTTTAGAATTTAAACAAAATCTAAAGATATATAATGAATTTGGATATTTATAAAATTGTGATACTTATAATGTACGTAGGTTATAATGAGTAGGTTATGGGAAAATATTTGTTTAATGAAACTACTGTCGTATTTCTCTCTCATGTATTTATTTATTAAATCTTAATCTTACAGTATCGCGATGTGGTATTCTCGTCTGCGGGAAAAGCTGCTTGAAATTTTCCACAGACAATACACTGTGTATTTATCGCCAGCTTTTAAAACGCGATTCACTAGAAAAACACGTTCTTCGATGGTGAACATTTTCACACAAAATTACACGGCCGACGTTAAGCAGAGATCTTCAAGATTCTACACTGTAGAATCGCGATACAAATCAAATCGGCACCTGGGTATCGTCATACCATCGTATCTGGAGGTTTCTGGTGTATTCCTTCCCTAATTATAAATGTCTTTTTTTTTTTTTTAAATAATAAATAAATAAATGCTATTAAGAGATGTAAAGGTTTTTGCAGTTAGACATTTCAGAAATCATTTGTAGTCAGAGCTATAGGAGGAAAATCAGCTCATATTCAAACTTCCCAGATGTTTACAGACTAATATCCACTTAAATCTCTGCCACTGTTGACCAATTTGTACAACCTGTAGATATTCCTCAGTGACAGATGTGCATGTAACCCCTCTGTTAAACATCTGTATGTGAACCAGTACTTTGTGGTGCTTTCCGTGTCCCAGGCCGTTCCCCGGTGCTACAAACGAGACCACGCTCATGACACAGATCAACACACTGGCAGAAATGCTGGATTCCCCCGAGCTGTACGTCACCGACTCCTTCATCGTAGCTGGTTACAACAACCCCGCGGCGGCACGCAGAGTTAACGAGATTTGGTTCATTCGAAGGCAGTGAACGGTTTGGCACCTGATGAAAACACCTGCACCTTCACCTGCACCTTCACCTGCACCTTCACCTGCACCTTCACCTGCACCTTCACCTTCATCTGCACCTTCATCTGCACCTTCATCTGCACCTTCATCTGCACCTTCATCTGCACCTGCACCTGCACCTTCATCTGCACCTGCACCTGCACCTGCACCTGCACCTGCACCTTCACCTGCACCTTCACCTGTCTACAGCCTGAACATGGACACTGTCCAGTGGAGTGGAGGTGGTGGGCAAGTAACAATCGCCAAGTACATTTGACAAATCAATGAGATGACAATGAAATGGAAATTATTTCAAACCTCTTAGATTGTACTTTTTATATATATATATATATATATATATATATATTATGATTTTTACACCAAAAATAGCATTTTCTTTTTTTTTTTTCTGTAAAATGTTAACGGCATCAAACTTTTTCACGGTAATGAACGCGAAACATTCCCTATGTATGTATCTGAAAGAAAGAGTGTCTTTTAACCAGGAAGATCTAGAAGAGATGAGAGATTAATAACTCGGGGTGAAGTGGAGGGGGAGGGACTTCCTGTACAACTGTCAATCATTCCAGAGTCTCAGGTCCATTGAGTCTGATTTATTTATTTTTTTTATTCGTACAACAGCGTATGCCAATGTTAATATCCAAAATATATCAGGAACACATTTATCCAGTCAACGCTCGGGTTCACATACCTCATATCAACTGTCTTTAACTCTTTTTTTTGCTCTTTGTTTGTAAATCCTATTATGCATTACTTGTTTTTTGTGAACTTCTGTCTAAATAAAATAATAAAAACACTAACTGTTTTAGTAAAGTATTTATGAGACCGTTTAGTTTAATTTTGTCAGAGAGCTGTGAATAAATGTACAGAAATGAGAGTCATCTACCATCTGAATACATCAGCTCAGTTGTGGTGGCATTTTATATCATGTAAAAAAAAAAAAAAGTAACAACGCCATCACCAGTAGAAAATAATGTTTAAAACATATCCTGTAAATATCTGTTATAAAAAGAACCACTGCCTGTTCTGTTTGCTAGAGGCACTGCTATTATTAATACATAGGCCCTCATGTATAAGTCATAAACCCTTCACAGGAGCATTTAAAAAAATAAAGATATAATAAAGATAAGGTATAAGGTATAACAAACTTTTGGCCATATAGTATAATGTATGCTTGGACATACATTACGTACGAAATGGGTGGGTTACAGGAGGAAGATGAAGCCACAATACCTGAGAAAAGACTCACTGTAACTGGATGTAAACCTGCCTTTGATAAACACACTGCTGGGTTTAGTGCACCATCTAGCGGCAGGAAACATGAACAGCACAGACACTCTATTAATCTCTTCAGTGGGACAGTTATGATGCTGTGTTGTTTTTCTGATTTCTAGTGATATAAATTGTTGTGTGACAGAGAAACTAAGATTGATGTTTGTGAATTAAAATGTCCGACACACTGGGTGGAAAAGTTCAAACAGCTTTATTACACACGTCAGCTGAGAGCTTCTGCTCATGTCATTTCTGCATACTTTCTGGACATTTATATCCATTTCATTTTTCACACTTTTTCACATTTTCCATATTTTGCATATTTGTACAGTCATTACTGTGTATATTTTGTACAGCTAGTTTTTTTTTCAATATTTTTTTCCATATCCCATATTTTATATTCTGCAGTTTTTCTATATTTTAAAAAGAAGGTCTCTATTTTATTCTTTATTTACATTCCCTAATTTATTTTTATTTCTATTGATATTTTATATTTTAAAGATCACAAGCGCTCGTATAAGCATTTCACTGCATATCGTACTGTGTATGACTGTCTATGTGACAACTTAAATTTGATTAGGATTTGAGCTGCTAATTTATAAATACACCTACGTTAACTTAGGAACAACTGACAATAACAGCCAAAACGTTTTATCTGGATCTGATTCTTATTTTGGAGTTAAAAGCATGTCCAGACCTCACCACCCCTGTCCTAAAGTTACCCCTGTCCTATGGTTATGTCCATCCGTATATACAACTATCAGACATACAGTACGTCTTCACTTTCAAATCAAATGTTACTGTCATGACAATCACACCATGTCCTTTCACTGTCCTTTCAATTCAGAACAACTCAATCTCTGCTTCATACCACACACTCACACAGTCCAGTTTATTAGGAACACCTGTGCACTCAGCCAAACAGGAGGCGTTACGGGGAAACGTGATTGATCGCAGTGACCTGGCTGGACCTGGATGTTTTTCAGAACCTGACATATGGTCTGAAACCAGCGGGATGTTCTGACTGGTTGAAGCTGACAGGAGGTTTAGAGGAACTAGTAGTTATAACCTTCAGCCAGATTCAGGAAAACAGAGGAAGCTGAAGCAACACGTGAAACGTGTGGAGCTGCATGAGCGCGGGTGTGGTGCGGTGTACCTGTAGGTAGCGAGACTGGTACGCAGTGAGCGACTCTCCTAAAGGGACGATGATCTTCTCCACGCTGCGCTGGTGTGAGTGCGCCTGGACGTCCGGGCTCTCCTCTGAGCGCAGCTCGATGTGAGAGATCAGTAGGTTGGAGATGACTTGCTGCACTGCCTACACACACACACACACACACACACACACAATGTAATGTTATGTAATGCTCTACTGGAACATCCCTCCTGATGCTGATTGCCTTTTTGAGTTACAACATCAGGACACACCTTCATGTCGGCCCCAGGTGTCGCACTGAGAGCCAGGACGCGGAACTGCTTCGTCTGGTTCCATAATTCCCGCACCACCTGAAGAGGACGCGCGCACAGACACACACCGTACAGGCTTCACACACACATATTTACCGATCTCTTTCTAAACACTGAATGAAAGCTACAGGTACCTGACAGTACGCGTGATTCCCTGACGCCTTGTGAGCCTCATCGATGACCACGCACTTGATCTGAGCAGCAGGACACGTGTTCCGGGACAAATCGTTCACCATGACCTGCGGCGTCAGGAAGAACACCCGCCTGGAACGCCACAGCTCCCTCCTCTGCGGAGCCGGAGTGCTGCCTGGAAGAAAAAAAAAGAGAGAGAAAAGATGATGGAATGAATTCGAGTGTCAGTTTACTGAGAGGAAACGGTCTGAGGAAACGGTCTGTGTCACCTGTCAGCTCGGCCATGTGCTGCTGAGGAATCCCCATGACCCTGTAACACGCCTCGATCTGCTGAGCGACGAGGGGCTTCGTCGGAGCCAGGAAGACGATCCTGCCGTCAGGGTACCAGCGGAAGAAGTTATACATCACCACCGACGCGATGAAGGTCTTCCCCAAACCTGTGGGCAGGCACACCAGCGTGTTCTGGAACAGGGCTGCTTCTGAGATCTTTAGCTGATAATCCCGGACAGGGAAGTTAGTCGGGTAGATCCATATCTGTCCCGATGAAGCATCGAAGCCGGGAAGATCTGAGCAGACGTCTGGAGAAACGTGAGACGACAAATGGGACTGGTTTCCTTCTAAACTTTTTTCAGCTTCATGTACAGCTACGAGGATGAGATCATCATCCATCTCGTCCATCTCCTGCTCCATATCCTGTTCCTGCTGGAATCTCGATTCCTGGTGGACCGAGGTCCGTTTTCCAACTTCTCCCCAGAGCGAACTCGCTGCATGATCACTTTCCTTCCTCTTCGCCTTCACCTGGCTGCTCGCGCCTGCTCTTCGCCTCTGAGGGATCTTCTTCCCCGGGTCTTTACTCTGAAACGCCGTCTGAGGAACAGCCGAACCCCAGGTCTGGAATAAAGTCTTCTGATTCGCACCGCTCATTTTTAAAAAAATCACCCCTCAGGACAGGACATTCTCCTCAAACACCACGAGATCTCCAGACCAAATCTCAAAGATGTCACTGGTGTGACAGGAAGTTCTCCTTCACCAGACAGGAAGTTCTCCAGCTCTTCAGCTCCAGCTGTGATGTTCTTGAACTTTAACTAGATAACATCGTGAGTCAGAAGCTGTTTGGTGATAAATCACAGAATTCCAGATCTTTCTAACATTATTACTGACATGTTTGTTTTTTGACATTTATATTCTCGACATTCTGCATTTATTAGGCTAATAACACTAATACTGAAAACAATAACAACAACTAAGGAACCGTATATTATTAAACAGCAGTGTTTTGTTTTAAACCTACATTACAGTCAGGCTACAATGCTAACGCGCTAACTGTTTGCTGTGTTCCGTGTGCGCGAGCTCACGGCTTTAGGCTCAAATGTAGCGCGCGGACAGAATGATGACGTGCTCTTCCTCTTCCCGATAAAGACGGTGACATCAATAGGAACGTTTGTTTTTAGTGCCACCTATCGGACTGGAGGAAAACCGAGTATAATTAGAGTTAAAAAAAAAAAAAACACTACAAAAACTTTTGAGAATGACACAAATATTCATTTTCACAGGTTGTTACTCTGGTATACAAGTATAATTACAAGCAATTCATAAGTGTCAAAAGCTTTTATTGATAATTACATCAAGTTTATGCAAAGAGTCAGTATTTGCATTGTTGACCACCTTTTTCAAGACCTCTGGAAGAATTTCTGAGTTTTTGTTTGTCCACCTGCCTCTCCAGGATTGACCATAAGTTTCTCAAAGGTCTGTGGAGTTTCCTGACCATGGACCCAAAATTTCCATGTTTTACTTCCCGAGCCACTTAGTTATGACTTTTGCCTTATGACCAGGAGCTCCATCATGCTGGTGAAGCCATTGTTCATCATCCAACAGTTCTTGGATGGATGGGAGCTGTGTGAGCGCCACCATCAGTTCTGTGTCACGCCAACAGTAAAGCATCCTGAGACCATTCATGCGTGAAGTTACTTCTCTTATACTGGACAGGGTCATGGAAGGCCTGGAGCCGACCCAGGGGGATTACAAGGCGGGCCACACCCTGGATGGGATGTGAGCCATGAATGCACCGCTGTCTTCTTGCTTGAAAACCCTCCAATGTGGCTGAATCAAAACTAATCTGCAAAGAAGAATGGATCAAAATCTCTCCAGTGATGAGACTCATTTCTGGTTATTGCAAATGCTTGATTGCAGCTGTTGCCACTGAGGATGGCACAACCAGTTATTAGTTTTAGTGGCAATTACTTCTTCACATAAGGCCAGGCAGGTTTGGACAGCTTTTTTTTTGTTTTGTATTTACTCGGGTTATCTAAAAATGGTATTATTGAGTATGATGCTACAAGATGTTTTTTCTTCTGGAAGGTTCTCTTCTCTCCACAGAAAAACACTGGAGCTCTGACAGAGTGACCATTGGGTTCTTGGTCACCTCCCTGACTAAGGCCCTTCTCCCCTGATCGCTCACTTTAGCCGGGCGACCCGCTCTAGGAAGAGTCCTGCTGGTTCCAAACTTCTTCCATTTATGGATGATGGAGGCCACTGTGATCATCTGGACCTACAATGCAGCAGAAATTTTTCTGTTCCCTTCCCCAGATCTGTGCCTTGATACAATCCTGTCTCGGAGGTCTACAGACAATTCCTTGGCTTGGTTTGTGCTCTGACATGCACTGTTAACTGTGGGACCTTATATAGACAGGTGTGTCTCTCTCCAAATCATGTCCAAATCACCTGAATTTCCCACAGGTGGACTCCAGTCGAGTTGTAGAAACATCTCAAGGATGATCAGTGGAAACAGGATGCGCCTGAGCTTAATTTTGAGTGTCATGGCAAAGGGTGTGAATACTTATGTACAGTATGTGTGATTTATTTTTTTATATAAATTTGCAAAGATTTCAAACAAACTTCTTTTACGTTGTTATTATGAGGTATTCTACAAAATTGTAGAATTTTGAGGAAAATAATAAATTTAATCCATTTTGAAATGAGGCTGTAACAGCAAAATGTGGAAAACGTGAAGCTGTGAATACTTTACGGATGCACTTTACACACACACACACAAAGCAAAGATGAAATCATCAAGGTTTACTGAAATAAAACATTTTAATATATAGATCAATCTTTTTCATACACCATGTTGTGAAACATATTCAATATAAATTAACATTAGACCTCTGAAACTTTATTTAAAGACTGGCACTAGACTGAATTACAGACCTGGGCGTAAATTCATCTGTAGACTAGAAATATATTTATTAGTTTGAAGCTAAAATTTCTCCAAATGTTTTGTTTAGCCTGTTAAGGTTCACCAAAAATATGGCTGCTTACATCCAGAGTTAAATATCTGTATACATCAAAATATATATGTTTGTTTTTTCCACTAGAAATATACTCTTCACTCCACTTCTATATTTGGTCATGCAAAAAGGATGGGAAGGTAAGACAGGTCCAACTTATCAGTTAATAAATCATTATAGATACGCACTCTACACGACACGTTAGATACCGCGGGTGATTATAGCGTATATGAAGCTAATACTGTGCTGTTACACTTCATAGCTACACGATACAAAAAGTGTCAGGAAATCACAAAAACGCACAAAAGGTTTAAAACAACCATTTAAGAATCCTGGTAGAAAAGTCACATGACACAAAACCTACATTCTGCATCATTGAACGAGGACACGTCGAGATTTCTGTAAAAACCCAATAAGAGGAAAACAACATCAACAAATCACAGAATAAAATATACACCTCAAGTCACCACGACGACCTGCTCATGATAGCGTTAGTGATTCAAAGTGCCGAAAGGGAATTTTAAACCTGATAAACAATTAGCTAAAATCTACAGCGAACTCCTTTAAAGTTCAGGACTTTTTACACAACATTTCTGCTCGTTTGTAAGGAATAAAAACTCTGATTGGTTTATTTTAAAGTGCAGGCACTGTGAGAAACGTGAGAACATCTCTATTTTCAAGTATTCTGTCAGCTCAGAGGGTCTGCAGGATCTCGTTCAGGCTTGTGGAGATGTTAGAAGGTTGAGAAGCAGCGTGATTCAGCAGCAGCGTCGTGCCCATGTGAGCGTGCAGCGATTGGCACAGGTTGGCGGTGGCTCCTCTCACGGTGCCGCTCCTGCCATGGACCGTGCCGCTCTTGCAGGAGGAGCCGAGAAGATGCCAGAGCAGAGGGAGCGCTTTCTGCTCGACCAGCTGGGGCTTGCGGGGGTACAGCTCTCTGACCAGCTCTGAGAAACAGAGAGACCCAACAGAACACACAAACAGGGTAGAGTTATAGAGCACCAGGGGAAAAATAACTGATGGAATGACTAGAAAATAAAATTATAATATGCACAAGTCCAACCTCAACCTGACTGATTCTCAGAGAGCTGGGCAAAAGCTAAAGCTCCCAAACATCAACGAACACAAATTCTCTAAAATGATGCTAGACATTAATAACTAATAATAATTAATTAACTTGAGTACAAAATGTTGATTTAATTGAAGGAGGGTGTACTTTCTTCTTCTCATGACTCCATGATTCTTACAGTTTTTCATTTTATCCATTCTACACATCATGGTGATTTATTAATATATTAATATTCGATTGTAACAGCTAACATTCAATTCCAACGTGACTGTGTTAAATAACTCGACGTCGTCCCTCGTGCAGCTTCAACTGTGGGTTTTTTTCTCTTTAGATTATTATTGTAAAAAGTGTTACAGGCATCTAGAAGTAATTGATCTAGAAAATTGAAAACTTAATGAGAAACATCAGAACGTCGTCATTTCTGTCAGTACACGGCCGGGGTGTTTCTAGTCCCATCTGTCAGTTCATTCTAAACCTGGGGAGCGCACAGAACTCTCTTCCGGGCACTATGAGGATCCTGGACATACCTGCAACTCTGTCTACAAGGTCCAGTTTAGCCTTCCCACTGAGAAACTGGGCCTTTGTGCAAAATGGCTGAAGTAGCAGGGTGTTGTCTGAAAAAGAAAGAGTACAGTGTATGACAAATACGTGAGTACTTCATGAAAATGATCACGTGTTTTCAAAGGAGTTCTAATCCTACAGCAGATGAGAAACGTCTAAAATCTCTTCTCTGTTAGTTTCTGTTCTAAACTGAAACACTGCGCTGTATTTGTGTGGACGTTAAACTGCAGAAGAGAACTCGCTCACCCAGGTTCTCCATCAGTGCTTGGACGGCCCCCGTCGCAGCCGCGTAGATGCCGTTGTTCTTCGAGTTGAGGTGATTGTCCACTACGGCTGGAACAAGGATGTGGACCACAGGGACCAAGTTGTCTTTAAGGATGATGATCATCTTCTGTAAGGCTTCCAGCGCGTAGAGGTTCACTTTGCTGTTCGATTCCTGCAGCCGTTCTTTGAAAGCATCAAACACCTGGTTTGGTGAAAGACAGAATCAATGTGAGCTACAAACCTATACTGTGTGTATACACACACACACGGCTTTCACCGAGTCTTCCATCTGGAAAATCACTGAGATTTTGGAAATCTGTTCCAGGCTGCATTCTCATTATGAGCCACGTTGCTCAATGCTGATACAGTATTTGTTGGTAAAATTTGCATGTCATGCTGGTTCACATTCCTAATTACACGTGACTTTAATCCGACTTAATCCCTCTCTCCCGGGTTGGGTCACCGGGATTCATGATTTAAAGGCACAGTCTCATATAATGTGGAAGCAAAACACCAAAGCTGTGTGTTTTTTTATGTTTTAAATTGTATATTCATGTCAAAGGCGTATAAAACTCACTTTGTCGGACTTAAAAACAAATCCGACTTACGAACATGCTCGAGGACTTACTGTACTTTGAGCAATATTTTATGGGAATATGCTACCGCTAAATTCTCCAATAAGTAGATAAGCATTTTTCCATAGTAAATCTATCAATTCACTCTTTGGAAGCATTTTCTGATCTGCTTCTTCACATTCAAGTCTCATGACCATGTATCGAATATATCTGATCTAGGACAAGTGATTCAGATCCAATCTGAAAAATATCAGATTTGTGCGTTCAGACAGCGCTAAAAAAAATAAAAATAGATCTTGTTCACATCAGGGCGGTAATGTGAACGCCGCCTTATTCTCACTCTCTCACAGATCACTTCTTAAACAGCACAAAAATGAATAAATTAATAAAAAAATAGAGGTCTGAATAAATTACCGGGAACATGTTGCCCATGACCATATAAGGGTTTTCCTCACAGTCAGCCACCAGCTGGTCGATGCCCCTGATGCGTTCCCGGAAGTCTTTGGAGGCCAGCAGGGCTCTGAGCTGCTTGACGTACTCGGTTTTGTCTGCGATGCTGTGGAACTGAGCTTTGCTGCCGTCTTTGCTGGAATACAGAACAGCATAAAAAATTTAATCAACCTGAAAAACAAACATCTGATCTGATTATCCCCAACATTTAGAAACATGTACCTGCTGGAGAACTGAGGTTCGCGGGTGAGAGACGAGGCGCGCACCAACCCACCGCCGGACATGGAGCGCCTGCCGCGGGCAGAAGGCGTGTCCTGAGGGGTCTCACCCAGTCCCTGAAGATCACATTTATTAATCAATCCCGCAATGCTGTGGCGAGCCAATCGTATTGCACCGACCAAATAAACCAGAGCTCCACAGGAGAACAGAAGCAGTTAATCAGACGTACCTTGGTCTTCAGACTGGCGACGGTGTCCCTGATGGTTGCCAGGTCTTTGGCAGGGATGTACTTTTCCACCATCTTGTCAAAGTCACGATGAGACGACAAGAACAGCAGCATTTGCCGACCAAAATATCTGAAAGAAGGAATGTTAACGAAGGCGCAGGTCAGAAACGCTGTACAGCTTTTAGACTGATGGGGAGCGGAGGATGAGGTCCATGCTGTAACCACACTCACCTGGTTTCCTGTGAAGAGTCCTGCGCCAGCTTGGAGACAGCAGGTAGGATCCGCTCAGTGAGATCTTTAGCGCCGGACAGTAAGCGACCAGCGCCGATCTTCTCCACCAGAGTGTTCAAGTGCTGAGCGGTGCACTTCCTCACGACTGCGTTCAAGTGCCTGTTAGTGACAGGAAGCAGACGAGAGAGAAGAAAAGAACATGCCTATTTTAATATTTAGTTAATATAGTCGTAATTGTGGTAAATGAAGGAAAATCTGAAACTAATGAGTTATTAAACAGTGTTCAGACCAAAGTTTTTGGACCCCTCTGTGTTACACCTCTGTGGGTTTTTTTTTTTTTTAAACTACACATCAGCATACCCGAGTCCTCCGGTGAGTAGTGCGTTCATGCTGCGTGTAGGCGTGCAGTTCTGCACCATGCTATCCAGAGCTGCATCCACGTCCTGCCTGATGAAAGCGTTGTACTCTCCTGCTTTGTGCAGCAGCACTCTGGCTGTTCCCTCCAGCTCCTGGTCCATTCCCTTCTGCAGGCTGGAGTACAGCTCGCCTAAAGTCACCACGGCGATGCGGGACACGCTAGAGCGCAGGTTCCGAACCTGCGAAGCGAGACGGCACACAGAGTGTTTATACACAACCCAGACCCGCCTAATCGTATGAACACCATCATAACTCGGATACAGTCAGCGTCAGACGTCAACATACTGTATAGAGGAGACGACCACGGCCAATGACTCAAGTCGGTCTATATTCATTAAGGCATGGAATGAAAATGCTTCTTAATTTCCTCTAATGTCATTTCTATTCTATAATTCTGTTCCTCCGGATGTAGAAAAACAGAACTCTGATTATTTCAGCATTTAAATAGTTGCAGCTCAGTTGGAAGCAAAAGCATGTCTTACCTCCTGAATAAGAGCAAGGCAGACATCATGAAGTCGACTGCTAAGCACATCAGAGTGATAACGCGCCAAACAGCGCAGGCACATGAGACCCTCGATTTTCTTCTCCCTGTAGGAAGAGACAGGATTTATTACTGTGACATGGGGATTATTAAGAGCGAGCGAGAAACAAAAGGCATCAGTAATATCTACAACATTAGACTATTTTCAGAATTCTTTTACATTTGACATTAACTTGTGTGTTTTTGCCACTAATGCACTGTGTGACTCCTTTCTATCAGAACCAGCATTAACCCTTTCAGCACTTTGAGCTACAGTAGCACTTCTATTGGATCAGCCGACACGGGTCAGCCTTCACTCCCCACGTGGATCAGTGACCCCTGGCCATTCATGACCCTGTCGCCAGTTCACCGGTTCTCCATGCTTGAATCACTTTCCAGACCCCTGCAGACCGTGAACATCTCACAACACCTACAGTTTTGGACTTGCTCTGACCCAGTCGTCTAGACATCACAGTGCGGCCCCTTGTCAAAGTCACTCACATTTTTTACATTTATCAATGTTTTTTTTTGCTTCCAACACCTCGTCTTCAGGGACAAATTGTTCACTTGCTGCCTAAGACTGTATATCCCACCCACTTTCAGGTGTTGTTGTAACCAGATACTGTGTGAAAGGCCGTATATAAACTCCTGGATATCTGAAAGATTTTTATAAGAAAAACCTGCCATTCATCACACCTGGTATCCATGGTAACGCACCATTATCACACACAGCCGGGTAACCACACTGCGATTATAGGAAGCCATTAGGGTCAAACTTGATCATATGATTAATTTGCCTAAGAGAAATAGTGACGTGTAAAAAAATTCTAGATTAATCACCTACGTTCCACATTAATACTGACAGCTCTAATACATAATGCTTCATTTTTGCATTAAGATGCCAATGAACTCCAATGTTTCCACTTTCCTTATTTTCCATAATACTGACTTGGACTGATGGTTCAAATTTTTGGACTTTACGATGGTGCACAGCCACTTGGGTAAAAATCATTTCGATCTTTTCATTACAAAACACAGTACCGCACTCTACTGTCATGCCGGAGATCTGCGGATGTTTACGTTAAGCGAGGCTAAGCTATGGTGTTTAGCAGGTAAATGCATTTTCAACTTAACCTAGTTTTAACTTTTGATAGGTTTATCAAGATGTGACTGTCGTAAACAGAGGATCATCTGTAATCACTAAAGGTTTGAGGACCATCTGTTTTTTTTTTAACCTTTGGTGATATAATAAGAGATTAGACAGCAATAACATTAATTACAGTAAGATCAGACTGCAGCATTCCTACTGCAGGAGACTCACCCTGACCAATCGTAGCACAGAAAACATAAATTGTTCTGGTGTAAGAAGATAAAATTTGACTAATATTTTCCTTAATATCAGACATTTAAGATGTAAAGCCTGATGAGTAAATCCTGAGCACTTTAACAATGGATCAGTCAGTCGACGTGCCCCGTTAACCCTGCGCTCTATAAGAGACGGCCTCACCAGTCGTCTAAGCCGAGCAGTCTGAAGCCCTGCGTGAGAGCGAGCTCAGGTCTGGAGAACGGTCTCAGCTCCACCTGCTCGCTGGGATCCTTCTTTTGGGTACCCGGTATGATGTCATCTAAAGAAAAATGTTGAGAAAAAGATTCTTAATATATGGACCTGTCCCTTTTCTTGAACATATCCGTAACATTTAATATGACGCTGACGCATTACCCGAGCTGTTGGACAGAGACGGCTGTGCTCGGGTCAGACTGGGAGCTCGTCTCCGCCGAGGGAGCGTGTGTCTGCTCGGGACGCCTGCGGGAGGGCTCGGCTGATGATGAGGGCTGGAACATTTCTGAGGATTCTGGGGTCTCTGTGCACCTGTAGGACTTCTGGGTGATTCCCTTTTGAGGATTTCAGTCTTACTGGAGGGTAAAACGCTACCGTTCAGCTGAATCTCTGGAAACAGGACGGAATTACGGCAAGTTAGTGAAAGCACGAGGAGCGCGACACGAGGACGTCATCAAACTCTTACCTTTCAGAGACGCTGCTTCATCTGTGGTCACCTCCGCTGTTACACGTCTACGGCTCTGCCTCATTCGCGGTGTGGGCGGGGCTTCTTGCTGTTCTAACCAGTGGTGCCGCATCTTGTCCCTCGTGAACTTGGACAGCTTCACCCTGTCCTGTAATTGCAAGTTTAAAATCAATCAGCAACACATTATATATATATATATATATATATATATATATATATAAAATTAAACAAGGCCGATCCTGTGTACACGCCCATCTTTGGCAGAAGTTAATGAATATTAATGAGTATGCAAATGAAACGGTCACGTGACAAGGTGTCGAAAACGTAAACAAGTGAAGATTTTTCTTGGCAGATTCCATAAAATGCTCATGTCGGCTCTGTGTTTGTTTTGAAAAAAAAAATGATAACGAGGCCTCAGGTCATGTGATCTCAGGGCCACGGAAAGGAGGTTGGGCCTAATTAGCATATTAAAAGTACAGGCTGCACAAAAACTATTTTCAAAAATGACTTTTTATAGATACATAAGGCCAAGACAATACCAGTATCACTCGTCATTTTTATGAGTATTCTTCTTATTTATTGTGTACTTGTGTACAGTTTGAATCAATCTTTAGTGAATTATTACCATCGGTCGTTATTTAAACTAATTTGCTATGACCAGGGGGCGTGGTGACGTAGTGCTTAGCACTGTGGTCTCGTGTCCTCGGGGTCGAGGGTTCGATTCCCACCTCCGGCCTGTGTTAACTGGAGGATTCTCTCACCGTTCCCTCTTCAGCTTCGTCATCAGAATCGAAGTGACTTCCAGAGACGGCGTGGCCGTAGACTCCAGCTGGTGGCTCGTACGAGGCTTTGCTCACGGACCCGTCCTGCTCGGGACACGCCGCCACTTCGAGACGACTCGGGAGAACCATGCTGCCGAAAACCCCTGCCATGGGTCAGGGGTCGGTTTTAGGGTCAACACATCTGTAAATATGAGCTTTATTGTCACTTTTATAAAGCAGAATGCTTGTACTTACCCCTGCCAACTACCCCCTCAGACATGTCATTAACACCAGAGGACTTTGTGCTGTGCATCTGAGATCCTGAAACACAGAGATTCTGCCATAAACACTACAGCTCATTATATCCCATTACCTCATTGTAAAGTGTGTTAAAAGAGTAAGAGGAACAAAGAGAGAGTCAAGTTTTGAACAATTTATTCTATTTATGTCGTCTTCCATATTCCTCGTACAACAAAAGGTGCATAACTGAGCAGCTCCGCTCGAGCAGGACGTGTAACTCTACAACTTAGAGCTGGAGAAATGTGAATAAAAGCACAGATCAGGTCACGATCCGCCCAGGACCGGGAGCACTAGAGACGGCTAAAGTGTGGAGTGGGTGAGAGAGACGGCGCGATTCTCTCTGCTGTCAATCACAGAGACTTTAATCAGCGTTGCGTGACTGTTCATGTGTTCATGTGCTGCTGTGTGATGTTGCCCAGGCAACAGGTTGGAAAGGTGCAGTGGCTGCATTCAGGTGTCTCGCAGGAAGCGCACGCTAAACTTTATCCCTCAGTGAGTAGCTGCTGTTTGATAGGCGAGAGATTAAAATCTGAAAGTCCACTAAAGACAGGTCTTCAAACACATTTATTTAAATTCTACGCTGCTGCACCCATGATGTGGAGACGAACTCACCTTTGGCCGGCCTCAGAGCTCTGAGCGGCTCTCGTCCTGCAGGTCTGACTTGCGGAGACGGAGACGGGTCTCTTGGCTTCTCCTCTGCTGCTCCGTTAGAGTACGATACTCTCTGACCGACGACGCTGACGCTCACATCAGTGCAGAGCTTCTCCTGCTGTACGACACCTGCGGTAGAGGACACACACAGACCTGAAACGTTTTCACACTGAACACACTCAGCACAGAGGAACGACAGCGTGTCTGTCTCCTGTGGGCCGTCGTATGGAAACACACCTTGAGGACCGGCTCCCGTGGAAGAAGGAGTTTTCTTTCTCCCTGATGGAACTCTAGTGATCCGTGTTCTCGCTGTTGAGTTCCCCGGGCTGCAACCAGGAATTTAAGCTTTTTAATTGGTTTACACATTACTGAGCACTGATGTTGTTCAGTGTAAATAATGCTTTAGTGTTAGTATGGAAGTATGTGTAAGGGTTTACTGGACCAGGGTCATCTCTACAAACTATCTGTCTATACATAAACATAACAGATTAAACTCGTACCTGCTCTTGGTGCCGTTGATGGTCGGAGTGGTTGGAGAATAGAGGCTGGACAGGCTGCTGTCACTCAGCGGACTCGTTAATGACGGAGACGTCTGAGACGACGAGTCGAGGTTCGGCTCGAGTTTAACAGCCGAGTCTGGACTGTCTGGATCCGGCTCGGAGCCGCTCGCGGTCGCCTTCGCTCGCTTCTTAGCTGCGCTGTTACGTAAGGAGCGCAGCGAGTTCATCATCTGTCATGAAAACAAAATACATAAATGAATCCACACTGAGCCTAATAAATCTTATCCAAATACCTACACTGCTTTAAACCAAAGTATAAAGAAAACTAATTAGCTTACAGTTTACATGTATAGCACGCATGCTAACAGCAACCGGACAATAAATGTAAGGGAAAAAAAAAATGTAAGATGATTCCTAGAGAGCGAAAACTCAATTGTGACCACGCACCTCCTCCTTGTCCACGGGCTCCTCATCCGGGTCCTGCAGGTTCAATCCGGTCAGGTCGAGGTGGAGATTCCTGCTCCGCTGATCCCTCGGGTTCCCTGCGTCCTGCACGGGCAGCTGCGTGATCGGGGAGATGGGTGGAGAGGACCTGCCCGCGTTCAGAGCCTGAGGGAACGACGAGGACGACGCAATACTGGTTCGAGAAGTGTGCCTTGGAGAAGACCTGGAGGAGCCGGCCTCACCTGCACCAAGGGTTTGAGGTTCGGGTTATGAGTATGATAGTGTGTGTACTGTGCGAATGTAACGCTGCCCTCTAAGACACGAGGTTCTCCTGGATCACATCGTCAACAAAAACAGCAGGCAGGAAGTGAAAACAGCAGCAAAAGAACTGCTGCTCAATGATTGGACGAATCCAGAGCTCTAATGCTGAGTTTATTGATATAAAAACCTGGACAGTAATGAGCAGAATCAAAGTGTTTTTGATAAAAGATAAAATGCATTATTGTACAATTTGTAACGTACTGTATCTATCTATTATAAAGGAAGTAATCTACGCTGTAGACATTTCTTCTCAAGAAAGAGAAACACCGCAAGCACCCAGACGCCTCTGTATATTAATTACAATCCTATAATCAGCCTTTTAAATAAAAATGTTTACATGGGACGAGGTAAGTTTGGAAATTTCTTTTTCCTTTAATATGTGAAACCATCATTTTGTATTTACTTTAATTATCTTTCTTTAATAAAATTAGTTTAACGATCACAATCAAGTGTGACAAACATGCAGAAAAGTAAAAAATATATAAACTTTTTCACAACACTGTTTACGCAACGTACTTACTGTCAACCTCTACTGTATCCTGATATAAACTATAATAAACCAAAAACAACGACATTGTATTTTCCAGTTACGTGGGACTTTGACTCCGCCCTCACCATTAGTATTCCTCCATGGACTGGGCTCCCTGTGTCGCGGGCTCATCTCCCGGTTGTTGGGCCAGGTGTTGGACATGGAGAGGGCGGAGTCAGCGTGGGATCTGCGGGACAGCGTGGGAGTTAACTGCACCCCGGGGAGACTGGCCAGAGGGTAGGAGGGCAGCAGAAAGGAGCCAGGAGGAGTGGGATTAGAGGGGAGAGAGAAAGTACGCTCCACGTTGGAGTTTCCGGACCCCGGGAGCCGACCCGTCCTGGGAAGACCTGCAGCAGAGAGAGAGAGAGAGAGAGAGAGAGAGAGAGAGAGAGAGAGAGAGAAAGACTTATCGCCGGTGTAATGTGTGACCGCAGGGTCCTACACCAATCGAAAACAAACTGGAGGAAGTGTAATGAATATCAGGGCGTCACCTCTGTCAGCATCGCTGGCTGCTTTGAAGATGTCCGGGTTCGAGTCTAGGCTGCCGCTTCGCTGGAGTCTGGTCACGGTCTCTCTCCTCCGGCCAGAAGTGTGTGACTGAAGTGGTTCTGCTGAATTCCAGAAGAAAATTTTTAAAACTAAAAATCTGTTCTCATTACCAACACACACACACACACAGACAGAACGACTCATCAGGAGAACTACAGTAATTCTGAGTCCTGCCTCAGAACACATCCAACTACACAAACTTTACCAAAAGACACTGCGCTGCTGCTCCACGATTGGCTGAGTGCACAGCGGCACAGGTGGACAAGGTGTTCATAATCAACAGTAATTTATATTGACTTCAAACAGAGACATAACAAAGCAGACGTGTAGTTTGCATTTCAAGGGACAATCTGTATTAATAAACCCTCAACTCCAACCCACACAGCCCCGACTGTAAGCCAGAAAGACAAGACACCAGGCATATTTAAAGAAATATAACTATTGAAAAAAAAAAAAAAAAATGGAACTGGAAGTCTGGGTTTTGTATGCAAAGAAAAGAGAAGGTAAAAAAAAAACAAAAAAAAAAACACTCAAATAAGAAAAAAGAGGTTTAAACTATAAAATCATATGAAAAAGGTGAACTTGGGCCCCACACCTGTTGAAGTCTGAATCACGGACTGAGTAGTGAATCTTCTCCAGGGACAAACAGGACATAATGACCCTGAGACACATCCCTGAGACACTGGGCGTGGGAGGGTGGGTGGGTGGGGTGACATCCTTCCACTTAAATAGAAGAGGACGCCGGGCCAGGACGGACGCAAAGGGAAGACGTCCCTCCAGAATTTTTCCAAATTAGGGCATGTCTAATACATGTGAATTAGAGACGCCTCTCCGCTTTTACATTTATTACAACAAGGATTGACATCTGGGTAGAAGCGAGAGCTTAACTTTGGAGAAATCGGCCCCTGTGTACAACCTTACACTGTAATACAGAGTGACGGGCGCGTAAGGAGGTGGAATTGACAAGCTTGAGAATTGAGTTCCAAGTATCATCTGACCTTTACGCAGTGGGGACAAACAGAGGACATTATCTAGAAGATTTGCATCAGGAAAATCTGAGAAATTTGGTATTGAAGAGCCAATGAAATATCTTACTCGTAGATGTCTGAAAAAGTGAGATTTGGAAAGGTTGGACCTTTCAGACAGCTGTTTAAACGATGCAAACTTATGATAAATAAAAGAAATACAGAAAACTACATAAACTACGGGATATTCAGATCTGAATGAATGTGTTGCATTTAAAGACCAGCAGTGCGTTCAGCACATTTTCATAAACACCAGATACTGAGATAAAGAGAACGAATGGTAAACTCCTAATAACCCCATCAGCCATCATTTATGGTCTGGAACACCACGGCGTAACACACACACGAACGCACGCGCACACACACACACACACACACGCTTTCTGTTCAAACATCTGGTTTATTTTAGAGGGAACGTGGGATTATTCTTGGGGTCTTACAGACACCTGCTTCACTGCCAACATTAACACATCAGTGTGGCACAAAGACTGCTTTATAAAGTTTCATCCACGTGGACGAGTGACGTGTTACAGCTGCTTCATGACTCAGACTCAATATACTAGCTGATGTGTATTTAAAACTCGCCTCCTTCATTCTATAATATCAGGTTGGTCAGGCCAAAGTTCTACACAACGGAAAAAAAAACACCCACAAATCAAGTGAACATCAGCTGAGCACGAGTCTGAACGCGGATCATTTAGACTTCGCTCGCCGACTGCGTCTGTTCAGTTTGCAGGGATGATAAGTGGACTCTGAATTTCTCAATCGCAACCTGCACTTGATGTAAACGGTTCCTTCCTTCAAAAGCAACTTGAGTGAATTAAACATTGTGTTTTATGGATTCGGCTCATTACTCACACCACTGAACACGCTTAGTTCTAGCGAGCCGAGTGAAATGTACACTCTGAGCGGTTCATTTGTTTAGATTTACAACTAGCGGTCACTAACTGTCAGTCGCCAGCTCCGCCAGTCTGTTAGTTCTGCTAGGTGTGAAAGGATGCGTGTGGGCGGAGCAAAGTAACTGATTAAACAAAGAAACAAATCATGATCTGTTAATAATAAAATGGTGTTTGTGGAACTGTTGTATATAAAGCAATATGACACTCGTGCTGTTGTACTGAATATCTGCACGACATTGAGTGTGATATTATTTAATTATATGGCAGTAATTTGCCATTCATTACAATTTTTATTCGTTAATCAAGAATGAGTCTTACTTCAATCAATTCCATTATAAGAAACAGATGCTCTTGCCTCCTAAAGTTAAACCATTAAGCACTTCATGTATAACGACTGACCTACTAACACTGGACTCCTTCCATAAGTATTAAATAAAAAACAGATTTCCGACAGATTTTCTTAACACCAGGCGTCTGTGTGTTGCTGGGTTTAGATTAGATTACAGGACGTGATCTCGCTTAACCAGCTTTCACAGCCAATTTTCACTCGTTCAGACTCAATAAAATTGAAGAAGGGTGTGATAATCATGTGCTACTGAGGTGTTAACACGCTGATAGTGTTAGAGCAGGAGGATATAATGAATCTGGCAACACTACGGCTCAGAAAACCTTAGCCAAGAGTCACGGGGTTAAAGCTGAAGACGCGTCACCACCCGTGACACTAAAACACGCCATCAGCTCTGATTAAAAAAAAAAAAAAAAAGTAAATCTTTATAATGACATGGTATTGTAGTGATTAATGAGGAAGAGGAACAAGAGAATATGAAAGAATAAACATGTCTAGAGAGAGACGGACTTACCAGAGTGTGTGACACTGGGTTCCTGATTCAGTCTCGTGGAGGTCGTGAGATCGTCAAGACTCGACTGAAACAGTAAAAATTATCATTATTACGTGATAAATTATAAATATTAAGTTATGGTGCAGAAATAAACAACAGCCATCGTGCACTATAATGCATGGCCAAAAGTATACGGACACCTGACCATCACACACACTCACAAACCAGGTGAGGAAAAAATAAGCGCACCCTATAATTAGAGCATTTAAAGCATCTATTTATTGAGTAGTACTGTTTATTTACTTACTATTCATATCTGTAAAAAGAAACCATTCTAAACAGCAATGCACAAAAATAATCAAGATCTGATAAAGTATTATAAATGTAAAACTTTTATTTATGGAATTAAATTTTATTTGTATGGCACTTGTACCAACGGTCACCGTCACAAAGCAGCTTTACAGAATCAAGAGAAAATTATGGAAATGTGTGTGAAATGTGGGAAAATGTTTATGAATCAAAATGATCAGATTGTCCCTTTGCAACATTTTTGCTAAATTATGTTCCTTGTTATTTCTCATTAATTTATGTCGATTTTACAGCCTACGCTCGACTAAAGAGCAAAACTTTGCATCCAGCATCAAAGGGCTCTCACACACGCAGAAATGCGCAGAAACTGAATGTAAAATGCGAGTCCTGCTATAAACGCACTCGTCATAACGTGCAGCACATGGAACAAAGCTGCATCAACGAATAACAAACCGACACTGAACGTTTTTATATAAACAGACACACACATCAGCCACTGAACACGTGGCACGAAGTTTTTTTCCAGACTCTGGTGACGGCGTGCTGACAGTTGACGTCTCGTGTATTTTGCGTCATCATAATATTACCGGTTTATGTGATCGTCCAGTCGTGACACAACCAGTCTGTAAAAAATTAAGCGATGATCATTACACGATACGGGTCGATGGCCGATTGATCGGAGCGCCTCACTCCCAAGAACACGCCTGCGAGACCGTTGCCGAGCAACTGTTCTGGGTGCAGCAGGGGCTTCTTCTCAGAGGTCATGGCTGATGTCGCTTCTCCTCAACATGACGTAGTGCCGAGAAGACGAAGGACACCAAACTCAAGAGGGTCTCCTGCTGTACAGGACGTCTCACACCTTCATGATTAACTCATCATTTCATTAGTGACTCCGTCCTGCATGCGAATTACTGACTCCATGTTTCTTTACACTTTATAGATTTACATCCTCCATAATTATTGGCACCTTTCCCCAAACACCAGAATTTTTTTTTTCTTCCAATAAAAGTATTCCCTCTTAAAAACTCAACACTGAAACATAACTAGATATGTGAAATGAAACGCAAAACTCCAACTATTATTAACCGCTCTGTCACTAGGAACTGAGATTTAAGGTTTCCCTAAAGGCTGAAGATCTTAATTAGACTCGTCTCGAGTCTCCATCAATGCTGCTGCCTTGGGAACGAAAAGTTCTTGCTCTTCCTCCCTTCAATCACCGGAAGCTGCTTTGATTCAATCAGTTATAAATAATTAAGCAATTTCGTTAAGCATTAGCAAAACGTTTTAAATAAATAAATAAACAGACGTGTTAATTCCGTCTTTCCGACCACGGGGACTAAAAGTGACGCTCCTTTAAATCACGATGATGGTTTGAAACGCAGGTTTAAACGAAACGCTACACGCTACAATCTAATCTACAGCCGGACACACTGACATATTTAACCTTAAACAAGTGTCTCATCTCCGTGATAATGATCCGTGTCGTGGTCTATAGAGCTCGGCTCAGGTATCATGAAGCTCAGCGAGGTGAACAAAATATGTTGCAGGCTTTCTATCGGCGCTGTGGGAGCCTGTAACCGGACCGCCGCTCTGTCTGTCTCTGTGACATGTGACCCCTTCAGAGGAATCTTTTCGAGTTCTTAGCAGCTGTTAACAAACCTGGCAACATGGCAACTAGATTCCATGAGTCAGCGCTCGGGTATGTTAGTCTGAGAAAATCAAGACAATAAGTCTTAAAAGAAAAAACGTTTAAAAAGTGGTGGAGCGGTTCGGACCCCGGGACGCGTGGAGAAGAAGCTCGAGGGGGAAAAAAGTCACAGGATCAGAAGTGCTCAATTTAATACCACAGGTTTTTAACATTCCACTTTTTCCAATTGAGGAAAAACACAATTCAAGACATGACAGGGTTTTTTTTTCTTTGTGGAAAATACAAGACTGTCTAAAAAAATATTTTTTTTTAACTTTTTCTGCATATTTAATGAATTTATTCAGATTTTATTTGATTGATAATCCCACCAAAGCCTTCAGAATTACCCAGATAAACAATTTCATAGAATCATGCCATATTTTTCTCATTTCCCCCTGCAGCACCTCACTCTCCTGTCAGCTTCAACAGTTTTAACATAACCTTTAACCTTTAAATAAGGGGTCCATACAGGAAGTAAGGCGTGATTCCTAACACCTCCACATTTGGCAGAAACACTCAGCAGGGTCACCTGACACCCAGCATTTGGCCAAAGTGTCACCTCCAGCTGATGCATCACATCACACACACAATAGGCAACACATACACCTTTGATTAATTAGTCACTAGTCTTCTAATTAGACAATCTGCTCAGGGTTCACACTCAGAGTTTAGAGTTAAACATCACTCATCCATCACCGGGTGACGCACGAGCCATGACGAGAAGCCTGCGCTGCTAACTCCTGCCTAAATTAGTCCGGACATCCGAGTTGATCTACAGTCTACAGATAAAGCTGTTATCAGGACGGACGGACAGACGGACAGACAGACACGTGATTCATGGAACAGCAGATGATTTCCAACCTCGAAATTTAATTTGCACTTGACCGGATGAATATCTGTAACTGGTTACGTCATGCAGAAATATCAGCTTGACCTGTGCAGTGCCAGAGAGAGAGAGAGAGATAGATGGATGGATAGATGGACGGACAGACAGACAGACAGACAGACAGACAGACAGACAGATAGACAGACAGATTATTTATTGTCACTGCACAAGGTCCACCGAAATTAAGTGACCCTCATAAAAATAGTATAAAGGAGTAGAGAATAAATATAAAAGATTATACAGTTAATATTTACATGAATTAGTCATAATTGTTGAGATTATACATTTTAAATATAACAGTTAAAATAAAAATTAAAGCACAAACATTTCCTTAACATATGTTCCTGTATGTAAAAGAGAACCGTCTTGGTTTAACAGTTTGCTGATTCAGTTTACAGAATTTCTCTCTTTTCAGTTTGTTTTCTGCTCATTAAACATTTTAAAGTTTATATTATGTTTAAATCACTCAGGTAACAGTGAGGTGAAGCGTCACGTATCAAAGACTTAGAATTACATGTGATTTAATAGATTGTGGTTGATTTGGTGACTCGTGTTAGAAAGCTGTCATGGTTGCCAGTACTAATGCGTTGGGTTTTTTAAATACGGTTTCCACGTTAACAGACGTGACGCCTGATCACTCGAGCGCGCTCTACGAAAACGTCACCGACCGGCATTTCCACAAACTGACAACTTAATGACCAACGGGGTGCCGGATGAACCCGGCTCAGGTTCTGTACACCCAGTGTGAACCGTTTGGACATACAGGCCATAAAACCCAGGCACCTACTAGAGAAATTAAAACTTCAACAACAAACAAAAACAAATAGACGCCTTTGATGTTGCATTCTCCTTGAACACCAAACATACATTGTATATAACATTAAAAGCGCCGTTTAAAGGTAACCCCTCACCTTGTTGGCGGACTTCCCGTTCGATACGCCGCAGGGTTCCTGATCTCCTGCGGACAGAAGGCTGGACCTCTCCCAGGGCAGTTTGTTCTTGCCGGCGCTCATTATTCTCCTCTGTAACGGCGTCTCGTCGGTCAGAGACCCGACGCTGCTATAGGCGCTCATCCCTTCCGAGTCCACGTCCGTCCTGTGGCTCCTGGCGCTGTTCGATCTCCCCCCGTTAAGGATCCAGTCCAGATCGGCGCCGGATCCGAACTGGGGCGTGCGCCGCTGGCCGGGTTTGGGGAGAACCAGGGCGTACTCCACCGTACCGTCCGCGGACAGCCGAGGGAGGATGTGTCTGGCTCTTCTCGCCTGTACGGCGGCCATGAGGCCGTCAGCATCACCGGTGAGCTCCACCCTGTCCACGGCCTTCATGATCGGCTGCTTCTTGCCCGTGTCGAGACAGTAATCGAAAACGGCGAAGAGCTCCAGGGCCGCGTGCCGCACTCTCTTCTTGCCGTCGGCGAGATAAGGAGCGACCAGGAAACACAGGTGCGGGATGTTGAAGTCCTTCCTGGGGTGCGCGAGCACGGCGGCTGTGATGACATTAAGAACATCCTCTCGCACTCTGGAGTTTTTGTGCTTCAAGTGTCGCGTCACGAGATCCAGGACTTTCTGCGGCCCTACGACCCGCATGAGCTGCCGGAATATCATCATGTACTCGTTCCTGGGGACGGTGCGCGTGTCCCCCAGGGCTTTAACGGCCACCTGGACGATCTGTCTGTAGTACCGGTCCACATCGCCGTCGAGCTTCTGAACGAGGAGGTTCAGGACCTGTAAAGTGCCGTACAAGACCTTAAAGTTTGGGTCGTCTAGGAGTTTGTCTAAAAAGTAGACGAATTCCACGATAGTGTCGAAGGGAACGGATTTCAGGTCCAGCTCGGACAGGTGGGATTTCAGCTCTTCGACACCGCTTGTCCGATTCTGGTAGTTCTCATGATCGAGGAGCTGTTCGTGTAACTCCAGAGGTATTAATCCATAAATCATCGTTGACCGAACGAGCCCGAGCTGCGGCGATTTCTACGAGCCTGGAGATTCGGTGTTATTTATATATGAAGCTCATCTCGACCGGAGGGTGTTAGAGCACCGCGTTAGAGGAGCGTCACGAGGAAACGCCGAGCTCGGGGATGAGAGGAGGCGAAAACGATGAACACACACACGACACATCTGTGAGGAGTCGCCTGAGCTCATGGGGGGGTGAAGGGAGGCGAAGAGGACAGCACACGGCCATTGTGACTCAAAAACAAGGTGCACACACACACACACACACACACACACACGTAATGGAAACCTGTCGCT
>JAQMYJ010000005.1:29547409-29567716 GCA_030014305.1 Clarias laeviceps
TAGTGTTTATGATGGTATATGAGTAGTGTTTATGATGGTATATGAGTAGTGTTTATGATGGTATATGAGTAGTGTTTGAGAGTATTTATGAGAGTATATGAGTAGTGTTTATGAGACTACTAAGGTTTTATTTTAAAAAACATATATAATTTGATTATTGCCAGAGGTGACTAAACGGAGAGTTCTTGCGTCATTTCAGAGGTAGATCTGTGTCGAGCCCGGGAAACACAGCTGGTTATTAGCTTAGCAACCGATTGCATGGTGGATGTAAAGGTGAAGTGGCTTTATTAGCGTCTCAGTGTTGAGGTCACTAAGGACACACTCACCAGAGGCAGATCCGTCCTTATAAACATGAGAAGAGGCGAGGCAGACATCAGAACACGCTGTATTGTTCTGTTCCTGAAACATCTCGAGACTGAGAGTCGCGACCTCACGACCTCACTCACTAGAGAGCGCTTTTGTTGTGCTGTTTCCTTGACCGAGTTTTCCCTCATGAGATCAGTGTACAGATATCGAGTACACGCCGTCTCCGCAGGATGGGAATTGGGAATTCTACAAACCGGTGTGTTGTAGACTTAAGTAGAATAGAAGTAGGTTTTTGCTCTCGTAGGCTCATTAAAACCGGTCTAGTGTAAAGTATTCCCTGTAAATAATCTTTCAAAATTTAAACCTTGTGCTTTTTGTCATTTTTTTTGTTTCTGTGCAGTGTGGAGCGCTACGACCCCAGCAAAGATTCCTGGGAGATGGTGGCACCCATGGCTAACAAAAGGATCAACTTCGGTGTGGGAGTCATGTTAGGGTTTATATTTGTCGTTGGCGGGCATAACGGCGTGTCACATTTATCCAGCATCGAAAGATACGACCCTCACCAGAACCAGTGGACGGCATGCCGACCCATGAACGAACCCCGGACAGGTGAGGACCAGGCCACCTCTGCTATATGGTTGAAAGTTTGTAAACACCTCTAACCCCCACAGCCAGACGTGTCACTCTTTCAAACCAACTTGAGCTCCCTGAAACGAAATCCCACTGAACAGCTCTGCCTCCGCCTCAGACACTCCCGGAGCTCACTCAGGCTCTTAGGGTCGAACGAGCAAAAATCCCATCAGCCACCCTCCAGAATGTAGTGGAAAGCCTTCCCTGAATAATGGGGGTTATTTTAAGTGCAAAGGCAGGACTAAGTCTAGAACAGGATGTTCAACATGCACATGGTTGTGATGGTCACATGGTTACAGTCTGTTGGTTGTGTAGTAAATGTTTTTAATTGAACATCTCATGTGACTTTGCAGGTTATTCTATACAGCGTCAGCGTGTTCACACTCAGATTTAACGAAGTGACCGGAATCACCAGGACTGTCCTGATACCATATTATCACGATACCTCGGTGCCCATTCAATCTGTACCGCAATTTTATAAATGTCCTGATTAGATATTCAATTAGATTTTGTTACAATTTTAAACAAACGTAGCAAATAATTCGCTCCTACAGGACGCTGTGCAGCCTGCCAGTGTGTGAATAGTTGGTGCCACCTGTAGGATTATAGAGGAACTGCAGCATTTTACTGTTTCAAATATAAATAAATATTTTTTTCTTTTTTCTATCTTTTTATCTATATATATATATATATATATATATATATATATATATTTTTTTTTTTTTTTTTTTTTTTTCTCCCAACTTTATTGAGCGCAGAAATACGTACCTCAAAAGTACCACCCCAATGCTTTTATTCATATTAGGCCGACTGTTTTTAAATATTCCATAGTGTGTTTCTGTTAACAGGTGCAGAATGACAATATAACAAATACAAAATGATAAATATATTTAAAAAAAAAAAAAAAAAGTTATTGCATATCAGAATTTAGGTCTAAATTGACAGCTGCACTTTTTTGCAAGCTCCGCCCACTTTCCTCTCATCTCACATATGTAATGTCCTGTCTCTGAATTTGTTTCTAATGGAAACATGCACCAATTGAGCTCCTTTATTTTTTAGTTTCTTAATGTAAAATACAAGGTGCGTTCAAGTCAAACGCACTTGAACGCATATAGAACTGTTTTCTATTATACAGCATAATAGAAAACAGTTCTATATAATTCTCTGCTACAATAATGCACTTATCTCAGCGCTTGGATACCATCAAGGTAGAAAGTTTCGGTCACGGTAGAAAGTTTCCATAATCAGACTGCCTGTCTGATTCACGTCTGGAACGCTCGCCTCACACAATCCCCAGTAACCCTCTTCTCAAAACGCCAAGTAGTTACCAACAAACCTGGTAGGAAATCTGCATTAAAGAAGCTCCAGACTGAATGAAGGATGATGCAATTTATTATTATTAATAATAATAATAATAATATTTAAGCTGTTTGTGGTACACACTTAAATAACATCTTAGTTTTGAATTGTTGCTGAATATGCAAATAAAAAGTGAAGCTGTAATGCTGCAATTCTCCGTGCTCAGATGAAATAACTTAAGAAAAAATATATACACTAATAAAAATTAATTATAATGTAATAACTGTTTCGATCGCCTTTGCTTGGATTGCACCAAATGTAGTAGCATTATTTTGCAAATCTAAATTTACAGAGTTGTTAAAACACCTCGCCACAACAGAAAAAGAGACAGATGGAGTATAAAATAACTCTTCGCTCTGCTTCTGTCAGAGAGTTTGGGTGAGAGAGAGAGACGCTGAGCGAGTTCGGAGGACTGCAGCATGATCCTCATGTTCAGAGATCAACCCTTTGATTAATCTGTGTGTCTCGCACCACAGGGGTCGGCTCGGCCGTCGTGGACAACTGCCTGTACGTGGTGGGGGGTCATTCCGGGTCGTCGTACCTGAACACGGTGCAGCGCTACGACCCCATCTCGGACAGCTGGCTGGACTCCAGCGGCATGATGTACTGCCGCTGTAACTTCGGCCTCACTGCCCTTTGACACCTGGGGCAGTCGTAGGGGTACTTTATTTCAAAATGATAAAAACTAACAATGATCGTTTGCATTTCTTTTATCTACACCCCGTTCACCTTTGGAACTGCGCTCCTCACAAGGTCGCCAGTCCAGGAAAAAGAGCGCGCCGTCCTTTTGCGGGCTTTAAAGCAGAAGCAGCAGCAGCAGCAGCAGAGGAAGACGGTTTTTCCATAATGCGAGCAGAGAGACTTCTCCAAAGCTGGACGGGCTCTGCAGAGTACTAGAAGGTGCCGAGCGGCAGGAGACGGTTCTCCCGTGGCGTGGTGGCTGCGGTAATGCCGTTCTCGCTCGTTTAAACCTGGCTACAGGTGCAGCTCTCGCACCTTCAGCTTCTGTCCGTCTGCAGGTCCAGGCCTGAGGATGATGTGTGTGCATGTCATGGAAGAGATGATGTATCTCTCTGTGTGTGTGTGTGTGTGTGTGTGTGTGTGTGTGTGTGTGTGTGTGTGTGTGCACGCGCGTAAGTAAGTGCAGAACAAGGCTCGGGAATAAAATCACCGAGTTTGAAACGTCTGCATCTAAAGTAGTGCTTCACAAACAAGTGAAAGAAAAAAAACAAACTAACTTTATTCACACTTAAAAGGGCTGCCTTTCTTTCAACATGTACATAGTTTGACTAAAGAATATAGATTATATCCTCCAGTGCACTGCCTGTAAATGTTACCTGCACTGGCTGGTGTGTGAATGTGTGTGTGTGTGTGTGTGTGTGTGTGTGTGTGTGTGTGTGTGTGTGTGTGTGTGTACATACATATATTCATGTTTCACTGCAGTCTCTTAAGAATTCTTCCAAGTTCTACACTTCTATTCCTCAGTAGCTGTAGAACATTTTTGTTGTAAATGTACTTGTCACGTCTTTATTCCACACCTCTTCTCTTCTTCTCCACGTGTTGAATGTGTCTTGTCTTTATTTTTATTTTATTTTTTAACTATTGCAGAGGTGGTGGAGTTAAAAGTAAAAATCTACTGGTGCTAGTTAATAATTCAGGATTTGTTTATTTTGTCTGTCATTTCACAGAAGCGTATTTGATATATATTTTTTATTTGCATGTGTGTGTGTTTTGTTTTTGTTGTTTTTTTTTCTTTCTTTCTTGTTATTGTTACGTAAACAAAAAGTCGCTCCGTTAAGCCCTGTGCAAAACCGGCACTCGAACGATCTACGCCTCCGGAGCCGCAGCGTCTTAAAGTAGTCGGATCGTCCTACGGCCACGTCGTTGAGCTCAGACTGAAGGGACGACCCGAGACCGAATCCTGACTGACTTTATTCGACAGAATTCAAGGATTAACCAGATATCAGGTCAGAACAGCGTCGTGTACATTTCAGCAGCGTCCGTCTTAATCAATCGTAGTGATTTATTTTTTTGCGTCCTGTACATTTCTCTAAACCAGAGGGTTTATCAAAAACTAGACTGAAATCAAACACGTTTCTCGCTGCCGCACACACTTCGCCCCACTCAGAGATGAACCGCACTGCGCTCTCTGACTCCAGCGAAACGTTTCACAATAAAACACAGAATTTAAAGCTGCAATAGGCAATTTTTTTAAACATCATAATTTTGAATCATAGTCTCAAATTAATATCTGATTCCAATCCATGAACGATTATTCCTCCGTCATCTCCTCAGATTAATAACGAGGGAAAGTTCTCCGCGTTAGAGTTCTAAGTGACGTCATGACGTGCCACGCTAATCATTCTGTACCTCCATCAGGTCAGCCATGATGAGCTTTCTTTCTTTTTCTTTTTTTTTTCTTTTTCTTTAAAGGAATTTTCCCTAAATGTGACGGGAGCACTGTATCCTGTAAAGAGCGTTTATTGAGCCGGAAGGCATTTTCCAAAATCCATATTGGGTAGAAACGCGGGTGTGAACTCCGACACGTCGCTATATAAACCTGTACTCGTGCGAGAGAGAGGGGGGGGGGGACAGGTATTTGCACATGGGCAAGGTTACAAACGGGGCTCTGCATTGCACTTATTAAACACTTTGTGTTGTGTATATATGTATGTGTGTGTGTGTGTGTGTGGATATAAAATACATTTATGTTGAAGGCTTTTATATGATGCAATAAGACAGTTTCTTTTTTTTGTTGTTCTTGAAAAATGCTGCGCCTGAAATATGTGGCTTCTCTTTTTTTTTTTTTCAACACGAATCAGACGAAGAACCAGATTTTTTTTCCGTTCCCCCTGTTGTCCAGAGCACTTGCGCTTGTTTTTTTTCCATGTATAAATTTTTTTTATTTCCTCCACCGCAGCCATGACCGTGACGTTGGAGTTTTTCGACGACCAAAGCAAACAGGCGTGGAATTAATTAAAAAAGTTGTTTGTTCTGAAAAAAAATCTTTTTTTGTTTCGTTTTTAATGCCAACCTGTTTTCGTGCTGCCTCTGATCAGTTTAGACGAAACATCGACTGACTTTTACGAGGAAGTCGAAAGAAACGTAAAGCACGCTCTTACATCAGCAATAATTCTATACACGGTTCACGAGTAATACTGAGTAATCTGTTTTTGTCCTGTAAAAATCCTGCGTTGTTATAATGTACGACATCAAGGAAAATTTTCAGGGCCGGTCTTTTTCCTTTTCTTTCTTTCCTTTTCCTCCCCGTACGATTAGCCTACCGATCCAGAGTATAGAGAGAAGCGAAAATGAACCGCTAATAATAAATGTACTATTGATGTCACGATAACCTCATTACATTATCGTTGTTTGTGCATAGATTAAAAAAAAAAACGAAAAGCCCATCACGCTGGCGTGATCTTGCGTGATTTACCGCGCGTTTACGACGTCTCATAGGTCTCGTTTGATGCATGCACTCCTTGAGCGAACTTTCTTCTAACGCTGCTTCTTTCTTCAGTTTGTCCGATCTGTTACGGCTTCGGAGAGGGAACGCCGACAGCCAAATATGCATCTCATGTAAATCTGAACACGTGAAACTGCAAAATGAAGGGATGTTTGTTACGTGACGTTTCGTCGGTGTCGCTCTTAACTCTCTTAACTGTCTCGTCACCACTCTCACCAAAGTGCTTGTTTTATGAGGGAAGCTGGACGAAATGAAGTGTGTGTGTGTGTGTGTGTGGGGGGGGGGGGGGGGTATGGACTTGATCCCAGTATCTAAAGAGCGTTGTGTGAATCTGATGTCAATGTAAAGCCACCTGTTTTTCTCTCCCTTTTTTGTGTTCTTTTCTTTGTTCTTTTTTTTTTTTTGTCCATGAGTCTCTGTCTGTTCTCTGAAGTGAGGTGATTATCTTGATTTTTTTTATTTTTTTATGTACCTGTGGATTGTTACTGGAAGTAAAAAAGAGGAACCTTAATTAATAGAGTGCAGTATTTATTTTTCAGTTTAGCATCGAGAGAGAGAGAGAGAGAGAGCGCACCTTTCTGCCAGTTTATTTAGCCGTGTGGTGCAGTTGTACCGAAAAAAATAAACGCCTGCTTTGAGAGGCAATCTACTGTCTGCATTGTTGTTTTTTCTTTCTAATGAAACACGTCCCTGAAAAAAAAAAAAACGAAAATAAAACTATATAATCCAGAATCTCGCATTTAAAGTAAACTCCGCTCTCATTGAACCGGCTTGTACTGAAATAATTGATATGTTTAGGACTTTCAGTGGTTTTTTTGTTTTTTTTTTCCCCCTCCCTGGTTGATGTAGTTCTGTTATTCACGTGTGACGTCACCAGAGGGCGCTGTTGTTAACGCAGTGCCACTGTGGAGTTTCACCTCAACAATCTCAAACCACCTGCTGCAAGACAAAAGAGTTCTCTCACTGTTTCAGAATAAAACACAGCTTTAAGAAGTGATGCACAACCTCAGCTCACATCATTTAAGATTGATGACAGGATGATCAGTCTAAAAGTAAAAACTCCCTTTATTTCTCTATATAATCCTCTGATACACTGATGCACTTATCCCAGTGTTTCATTAGTGCTTGGACACCATAAAGGTAGAAAGTTCTCTCAGTACGCCGGAGTCGTGATCAGACTGTCTGCTTCCTATTTAAAGTCCAGCGATGAGCCTCAAAAAGAACAAGCGGGCACAAAAATATGAAAACTACAAAGGAAAAAGAGAGGAAAAGACCAGGAGAAAAATGTCCTTAACTGCTGATTTTAATAATTGTATAGTTAGTTTGTTCACAATCACGACTAATTTACCCCAAATCATTTATTACAAAAAAAAAATGCGAATGAAACTGAAATATTTACAGATCTATACTTTTCTGTTCATTTAATTCTCATTCATGGTACAAGCGTAATACGTTCTGTAGTCGTCCTAAAAATCCAGCGTACAGTATGTACAGAACCTGCAGACATGTACAGAAGTACAGTACATACAAACTCAATACAGGACTCTAGTGAAGGTTCTCGCCTAAAAATGGACACAACTACGAGTAGAAGTTGTGCTTTAAAGTTCACTTTAGAGCATGTACTTGGTCCTTGTGTACATTTTTAGGTGAGTACTTTTACTTGAGTATTGAGTTGTGTAACCTTTGCTGATTTTCAACAAACACTGAACTTTTAAGACTTAGACAAAGAAAGTGATTTCCTGGATGACTGAGGTAATGATAAACCTTATTTTAAAGGATTTTAAACACAATTGAAGTCAATGCTGTCAAACACGATTGGCTGTAGAGCCGTGATTGATGTGGGAGCACTAAGTACCTCTCATCCCGCCCCCCTGAGAGAGCTCGGCCAATCAGCTCTCTCTAGACCTCCGTGGATTTTAAAATGCGAGAAATCAATCACTAACATTCAAAGGTTTCAGTTTCTAATAGTCAGAGCTGTAGTGATTGTTAATGTCCTGGAATAATAGAAAAAAAATAACAACAATTAACCCAGAGAAATGTTGTTCTTCCCACAAAGGCAGTTGAAAAAAAAAGCGAGAGAGTATTATGTTACTGAATCTGATGGAAATGATGTTTGTGTCTTTCATTACTTGGGTGCTTTAGCTAGTAAGTTGCTACAATTTCTACACTGTTGTAAGTAATTTAGTCTACAAGTGTTTTGGGTACTAAATTAGGCAAAATATTACAAGCTAATTATATATTTTTTTAAAACGCAGTTCTTATTGGAGTGAAGAGAAAACTAAACGTGAAAGGGATCACAGCTCTTTCTCTCAGTGTGTTAGCAAGTCGGCTAAAGTAAATCAGTACTAACCAATCAGTGCTTTCGTAATGATTTCTATAAACTAGGATTGGTGGAATTGGCTTGTTAAGGGTGTGTTTGGGCTAGAATAAGAAGAATATAAGAAGTAAAAGTACAGGTTTTACATTATAAAATGTGTTGAGTAGAAGTAAAAAGTATGATATATGGGAAACATTCAAATATAAGTATAGTTAAACAAAAAAGTTCCTTAAGTACAGTAAGGGAGTATCAGTACCTCAGTACTTTGCCAATCTAATTAAAGCTTCTTTACAAAGACGTAGAAGTCGTTTATTCATGGCATTCACGACCCCTGAGGGCTTAACGCGATTCAGCATCCGTCATCATTTAATTTCTGCTTTAAAGTAAAACAATACAACCACAATCAGAAATAAATTGTATATTTTTTAATAAAAGCAAGTGCAAAATTATTTAGGTAAGAATTATAAATATAGTCAACTCTGTGTAAACCAAATCTGTACTGAGATTTTAAGAATTAAGGACATGACAAGCTCGTAGGCGTACAGGGTGAGCTGTGAGGTGAAAATGTCAATAATCAGATTTTATGACCATAAGGTTCACACAAACACACGTGTATTTAATAAGAACTGATTAATATATAAGAAAGAATGTTAAGTAACTTAAGAACGGTTAAGAAAAGGGGCGTTCAAGTCAAACCGGGACCTGTTCTGAAATTTTTGGTGAATGAAGGCGAAAAAAAGTGACTGACATTCATTCCTGCGAAATTCAGCGAGAGACGCATCTGTGTGTGTGAACTGTACACACACTTGTCCACCAACACCACTCGCACGTTACAGGAACTCGGCTGCGAGTTATCGCCACGTCCCCCGTACAGTCCTGACCTCCTCTAAGACATTTCCACATGTTTGGAAACGCCATTAAAGGAGGTCCTGGGAGGCCGGCGTTTCCGACGTGAAGCAGGCAGGCGCTACCTTGATGGTGTCCAAGCACTAGTGAAACACTGGGATAAGGGTATTAGTGTATCAGGGGATTATATAGAGAAATAAAGGGAGTTTTTACTCTCAGAAAATGTGTTCTGATATTCTGTACTATTATAAATAGTCCTGGTTTGACTTGAACGGCCCTTGTACATGGAACAAGGAAAAAAAATGTTTCCTGAGAAGTTGATTTGGCACTTTTTTCTGAGACACCAATTATCCAAAAAATCATCATCGCTGGATTAAAGTTGTGGCTTCTGATTTCCTGGATCTTGGTTTTTAACGACACCTTTAGGAAAATACATGATTTGTTCTTTTGAGCAAAAAAATAAAAAAGTATAATAAAAGAAGTGTAGGAAATGTTTTACATAATCAGCCCATGGCTATTACAGTCTATTACAAAATTCTTGGATTCCAAGCAGAACGTAAAAAAGATGAAGCTGTTTAACTCGGCGTTGCCGAATTCTAGCATCTGTTATAAAAAGTATAAAGCATTCGTTTAAAAAACAAACAAACCATATCATCCCTATAATTATGTAAAAGTGAGAATACTAACAAACTATTTTAAGTTTGAATACGCAGAACATTCGCCATAAACTATATAATGTAACCGTCTGGCTAAGCGTACATCGATGAGACAATGGTAAAGGAGCAACTACATGGAAAAGTGGAGAAGGAAAGCAGAAGAATCCAAGCGCTCTATGGTGAAGGAGCACGAAGTCTCACTCTGAAGTACACTTCTCTCTCTGCAGTCTGGCTACAGATTTCTCACCCTCACCAACACTCACATCTAATACTGAAGACTTTCGAGAACAATTCGAATAAAAAAAAGTGGTATCAGGCGCGGCTTCCGTCTCAGCCGGGTGTCGTGTGGGTCATTTCTCGTGAGACCGCACGTAAACCAGGGAGGACAGAAGCAGCAGCTCCGGAGGTTTGTTCAATAAGATTAAGGTGTCGGTCCGAAGCCCGTCGTAGTGCATCCAGTACCCGTCGATCCGGAACGCCGCAGAGTAGTGATGTTCGTCCCGGTTGAAGAGAGTGGCGCCCTCTAGAGAGTACCTGTGACAGGAAACAAAAGGACGGAGTAGCATGATGAACAAAGTCCATATTGGGTGCAGATCAGGTAAACACCCCTAAACACACCCTACTAATCATATCGTTTCAGTATTCAGATCCAATATATTCTGCCATACTTGCTGCCATTTATTTTAATATTTTTGCTCCTTTTTCTGTTTTTCCTTTAATCAGGGCTTGGGATTATTATTATTATTATTATTATGATGCCAACCTTCAAAAAAAAATCCAAAGATAAAAGGTAGGGAGAATCAGGACAAACACCTGTAATCGGACACAGCCAAATGATACGGAACGTAGGACAGGTCCTCGGATTTCCACAGCTGCATGTTAAGGATGATGAAGGGAGGAGCACCGTGGCAGAACTCTCGCTGCGAGAACTCTCTCAGGCCGTTACACCTACACGAGCAACACAGAAATCACCACATAATGACGATGCAACAGCATTAAACGAACGGATTAAACAACAATTAGATTTTTTTTCCCCTAATCGAGTTAAAATATGTGAAAATCTGTACCCATCTTCTTGACAGAGGACAATCTTTGGACAGAAGAACTCATCCACTGCAGACTGGATGGGATCCCTCTCTGGGAGCTCGTGTGGAGGGCTGCGAGCGGAGAGAGAGAGAGCACATATAAGATGCACTGGAAATCTTATCTCAACTTCGCTTGCAAGAAAAATCTTTTCCAAAGTTTAAGTGCCTTCATGATATCTAGGCCTGGACCTGGACAACACTGACCACTGAAGTCTACTCACTGATTCATGGATTATGTTCAGCGATGGCATAAGAATGGGTTCAAATTTGGCATGATTGATTCGTAACACGACGACCCAAGAACGATTGCTCCCCTTTCCCAGTCCCCTGGTAGCCAGTGTTCACATTATTATTATTATTCTCAGTACTCTGGTATATTGACTCTGGTATGTTCACAGGAGGGCGCAGGAGCCTTTAGTCGGCTCTGAGACTGTGAGATTGTTGGAATGATGCCCTACTCACACGGGACTAGTATTACCTGGAGACCTCGTGTGATTTGTAATCATTGCGGAGGTCGTCTGTGATCTTAATCCCATGCGATTCAGCCATGTCTGTAATTTAAAGTAAAAATTCCCCCGCAAATGACCTACCATATTTCGCCGAACAGCGAAGTCCTGTGATAATATTATCACTTAATCCCGTGTGAATCAGCATGTCTGTGATTGGCCAGGATTCGACAGGGTCGTATATATCATTTTCCCAAGGTTTTTGTTTCCTGCGCGCCTTTTTATCCATCGTCTACGAAGAATGGCTGCTGCGTTGAAGCGGTTTTAAAGTATTTTAGATGCTGGGTCATGAGACATTTTCAAACAATAGCCGATCCAAAATAGTGCACAATTAAGAGAGGAGGTTCACATCTTAATACAAGGTTAATGTGTTACACATAAATCAAGCGTACAGCTTTTAGATTTTAACCCGGTGAAATGTTAAATGACACATGGCATGATATTTGTTTCTTTTTTTAAACCATCGAACCAGACATCCATAAATTCTCTCTCTGCCTCACACACAGACTGCACACGCATCTGCACACACACACACACACACACACTCACCCCCTCCCCTCCTTTTTTATCCCAATGCACACTTAAGACACACACTTCAGGATATATATGTATATATACTGTATATCCGGGAGATAAGTCAGTAAATTCGAGTAAAATTGCAGGCTTCGCTTATCCCATCTAAATCACACGAGGCCCCCCCAGGTCATACTAATCCCGTGAAAAAATAATAAATCATAATTACACAAGATTCAGATTAAGAAAAGATTATTTTATTCTATTCTTTTGTTGTGTGTGTCTGGGCCGGACTACAGAGCCGAGCTCGTGAAGTGCAGCCAGAGCAGAGCATTAGACGGACTTAAGGCGTCTTTCTCTCAGCACTCGACAGTATTCCACCACCGATCCTCACCACCTTCTACAGAGGGACTATCGAGAGCATCCTGAGCGGCTGCATCACTGTCTGGTTTGGGAAACACAAACTCGCACACAAAACAAATGGGATTTAACTGATAAACACACATGTGAAAACACACTGATCAACAACCATCCAGAAATCTCACACCATCATGAAATTGCTTTTTTTGCACATAATTTATTAGCTGCTATTTGCACAAGGGCTGTTTTTTTACATCTTCACTGCTAATTACAAGAAATGTTTACTGATCTCAACTTATTCCTCGGTATTGAATTGTACTGGGTTGTGTCACGTTGTTTGTCGTGTTGTGACCTTTGGTTGCACATTAGCACGTACACTTGTCTTCTTGTCTTTTTTTAGGCACTTATTTTATGCAAATTTATAGTGTTAATTTGTTTTGTCTCAGCTAGTCAGCTAATAGGGTGTCTTAGTTAGTTAGTTAGTTCCTTGTTAATTTATGTTATTTATATGTAGCATCTTGGTCCTGGAGAAACGCTGTTTCGTTTCACTGTGTTCTGCACATGCATGCGCACATATTATATGGTTATATGGTTGAAATGAAAATAAAAGCCTACTTGACTTGACTTGAGAAGGGGAGCAACAACATCCAGAGATGAAGTACGGATCATCAGAGATCAATCCCTTTTTTATAAAGAAGTCATGGGATTTTACAGTCGAGTCGTTACCACTACATATATGTGTGTTCACTAATATACTAATGACTCCACTCTCTCACTTGATGTTTATGGTGTTCTGAAGGAGCTCCTGGTAACGACACGGACAGCACCAGTTGGTGCAGTAACTCTCCTGAATGGTGGACATCAGGTTCTCCAGGTTCTTGGTAAAGTTCTCGTGCTCGTTGCCGAACAGGTCGATCTCCAGAGCGGCCTGGTGGATCTCGGAGCGGTACTGCCGCTTGGACATCCTGTCCCAGATCCACAGGATCTTGACCGTGGCGTAATCGTAGGAGTCCATCAGATAGAGGAAGTGCTCCACAAAGCGCTTGCCTAAGACCAGCCCCACCTCCCGGCGGAAGGTCTGGTTATCGCGCAGGATGACGTACAGGAGCATGAGGAAGCCGTCGATGGTGCAGGTGTTTTTCAGATTAATTTTGACGTACAGGGGTATGCAAGAGACGGCCTTCTGACTGGCCCGGATCGTGTAGACGCCGCCCCAGGGAAGAACCGGCCTCCAGAAGGAGCAATACTCCGCATCATGGTTCTTGATCAGAGCACGGATCTCTTCGATCAAGGTTTTGGTCCTGAAAAGGGAAAAAAACACGTCAAATTTGTTATGAATTAAGATTTTAGCGCTAAATACAAACTGAAATCATTTTGAAAGGAAATATAGAAGGTTATAGTGATTAGAGTTAAAGCTCGTTAAGAGTGTGTTTCACGTGCTACACACTACATGATAACTCAGTGTCAGTCGTACTCTTCGCCCTGCATCAGATATGACCTTTGCCCTGCTGGTGATCAAGTAATGAGCAGTGCAGCACAACAACACCGTTATCACAGACAGTTCAGACACACATGCTGCATCAGATCAATTAGGAATCAAAATAAAAAATAAAATGTTATATTATTAGTGATGAGGACAGGAAATCACACTCCAAGTGATTCTCCTGAATGCAAGTGCAGTACACAAACTCAAGCATTTCCCCAACAACGTGAATTTTTTTTCAAGTCTTTCTTAAATCAGAACTGAGTACAAATACATCAGTACATTGGTTCATCCCCACCACTACCACCAAGTTTAGCCCCTGTTTGGCCCTTGAGCGAGGCCTCTAACCCTCAACTGCTCAAAGTTATAATGAGATAAAATGTAAGTCACTCTTGATAAGAATGTCTGCCAAAAATCCAGCATAACTTTGAAAGATAACGACTCTGTGTATCTCGGTGAGACTGCACAAGCTTTGTATGAGCCTCAGTAGAACTCTGGAATGTATTTGTGCAGGACATGAGGGTTGTGGAATTTGGCCCTGATTACTTACAGTGTACAGTCACACTCCGGGGGACAAACTTCAACACGGGTGTGTGTGTGTGGAGCAGGACAGCTTATAACCACAGAGACATATTCTAATGCACTTACATGCATTTCAACTTTAAATCAAACTTGATATCCTTTTAAAGCAGCTTTAACTAGGAGAGATAAACAACTGATCTGGACCAGAAGATTGACACCCAAACTGTTTTTTCTTTTTTTTTTTTTAGTTACGTTAAACACGTTTTATACGTGTGTGTGTGTGAGAGAGAGTTAATGCAAACTTTCTGGTGCCCAAGAACTGTATTTATTTACTTTAAACCTCGCAACAATGTAACAGCCGAGCGTTAGAGAGTGATGACGTCATCCACTAGACAGTAGGTTAAGCAACTGCAGGTTAGCTTAGCCGCCTAGCCTGAGCTCGAGCGTTACCTTTCACTCTGCACCCCGCGGCACTGCGAGTCTGACGTCACGTCCTCTAAGTCTCTTAAACAGCACTCGTCACTCTCCATAGCGCTTCACTTCTCATGACTTTCACTAAAACCGGCTAGAAGCCCCGAGTCTCCATCACACCTGAGCACAAACATGGCATCTGTGTTTTCATAACATCACGTGACGTGTAGCGTGACCACGCCCACCGGTCGTCACGTACAGTCCGCTGCTGCGCTGAGAGTGGGCGTGGCTTTCACGAAAGACCCGGAAGTTGCTGGAATCTCATAATAACTTGAAACGCAGGAGTAGCATATTGTGTGGATGGTGTGCGTGCGCGCGCGCGTGCGTGTTTGTTTTCTCATTTACACACCAACGTGTATTTATAAAAGAAACTCAAATTAGAGTGAAAATGTGTGTGTGATACTTTTCGGGAATTTTTATTTCGTTCGTGTCAGTGAGTCATTTGATCCCATTCGGCTCAGTGAACCAGTGAGTCGACTCTTCAGGCTCAGTGATGATTTTCTCGAAAAAAAAGTCAAAGTTCGTCACGTACTGACCCGGGATTGTTGTTGTAATTTAACGTATGACTGGAATTGATTCAACAAATTATTTTAAGTGGTGTTATTTAAGCTTTATCACTGTTCCAACGTCATGCAGTTCATCATCAGACTGGAGTAATAAACTGCATTGATGTTCCTTATGTTTTCTTACTCCTTTCTTACTCGTTCATTATTATGAATAATTGATTATGGGCGTGTCCCTGTTTGTTTCATGCCACGCCCACAAACATAGCTCGGTATTGAACCCAGATATAAAGGTCATAACCACTAAACAAATAAGATGCAGGATATTAAATTTGATTAAAAAAAGTTTCTACGTTTGCGGCATTGCATGAAACCGGAAAAGTAATTGATTCCAATTTATGCTGTGTGTAAAAATCACATGAGTTTTAGGGCCATATGCCATATTGAGGGCCCAAGCACTATATATCTGCCCTATGACGTCAAAGTGTATAAAGGACTCTCTTGATCTTTAGGGCCCAAGAACGATGACATCAACCCTATGACGTCGTAGTTTTTTTTCTCCAGATTCCATGGCTTTTTGGGGTCTTAACATGCTCAGAAGGTCATGAAAATCAGCACACAAGTTGAAACCTGCAGGCATTAGAAACCCTGAGTAGCTGGACCCTGGGCATGGCACGGGGTCTTCACATGAGATTTTACTGCAGAGCTCATACACACTTGCACGTATACATGGGAAACCAAGTACACATTTCGATCTCATTGAGCTGAACAACCTATTCTATGCATGTCAGGGGTGCTATTCAACAAGTCATTTTGTTTTTTTTGCAAAACGCACCCAATGGAATTTGATAAACTTCTAGAGGATTTATACGATCACCACCAAACCAGCCAATATGATCTCAAGACATTATGCATGCAAAATTGAGAAAGTTTTTTTTTTTATATATCAAATGGTTCCACCGTGGTGAGGCCATAAACTTTTGCCAAAAAGTGGCTAATAAGTTATTGAGTGACATCACATTGGGTGATATCATAGTGTGATGTTTTTTTTCAATGTCCAGGGCTTTTTGGAGGTCTTAATATGATCAAAAAGCATACAGGTTGTGTGGTACGCCCGGGCAGTGATGGCACAGGTGCTTGGGCCCGATCATCATTGCTTTGTAACTGTATTTCAGTCTGTTGTTCTATATAAACCCTAATTTGATTAAAATGTGTTTGGTTCCACTTTTGTCTTCTCTTAGCAGAATCTGTTGCTGTTTGCTCCTGTCTCTTTCTTGACTTTCTCCAATATCCTAATGATCTGTAGTCATGTGAAAAAAGCTTATTTCAAAAGCGTCCATTAAAAAAAATACAAATTAAAAAAATAACCATAGGCCACAATAATTTGGGGAGATTTTCATATTATACAAACTATATATATATATACTGTATATATATATTTATCATTGTGTTAACATTAAGCCATTACAGTGATCATAAATATTACAATATTGAATTGTAAGGCAAATACATCTTCAATCTAAATTAGCTCTGTGCATGTGTGTGTGTGTGTGTGTGTGTGTGAGTGAATACATATATGGGTATGTGTTAGACGTGTTGGGCGGATTGGTGCTCTGCAGGGTTCAGCGTCCACTGATCAGGATCAGGGTGCAAAAATTGTCCTTGTTTTATACCTAGTTGCTATAAAATTGCATATATAATACATATATACATATAATATAAGTAATAGATATTTCTGCAGACCATAAATTTCCAAAAATGCAACCATGGATCACTGATTTTAGACGTTAAAAAAAACACATCCTGAACCTTAATCCCTAATGATATCATTCCTCCACTATGAACATTTAAAAAGTAATGACTTATGGAACTTTAAAACTTTTTTGTCTCACTTAAAGCCAAGGCCCCTTTAAAATACTACTGGTGCAAGCTTGAACATTTTCAAACTCACTATTGATAAGGAGGAACAGTGACAATATTTCTAGAAAGTATGCAGCAAATGTGAGATGATCAGTGAGGCCTGAGCCTGAAGAGTCGACTCTTGACTAAAGTTTGTCGCCCTCTCTTGGCCACAAATGGAAACTGTCTCAGATGTACTGAAGTTTAAACTAAAACACCTTGTTTTCCAAATGATTAAATCATATTAGATTTAAATATTTGTCATTAAAAGTGTTGTAATTGTAAAGTAAAATAAGAATTTCAATCCACTTGTATTTTACACTTGATAAAAATTGTCATGAAACAAAACACATTCTGCTTATATATAAAACCAGAGACTAATCTGACTAGAAATATAAATGCTTTTGGTTAAAATCTTATCAGGACACAACTCAGATGCAGGAAGCATGAAATGACTAGGTGAAATCTCAGACTTGAATAAATATGAATATTTCATGGACATCAGTACAGTGTAATATTCAGGTCAGACAGACATTTGCTTCAGTGCCAGTGTGCTTCCTGTAACAGATCAGCCGTCTCTGTTCCTCTATTGCAGTTACATTTACATTAAGCATTTTGCAGACGATCTTATTCAGAGCAACTTACAAAAATCCTTTGAAGTTTCTGTCATTCAATTGGATGGATGGATGAATGAAATGAACAGTTCTGGAAAGAGAGAGTTTCTATTCACCACAAGATTTCTGAAAAAGTTTTTAAAACACTATCAGGCACTATCGGGAACAGGCACAACTGTATTATCACATGTTTTAACATTCTGTCACTCCTAGGAGCTGATTGTCTGAAACTGTAAAATAAAAAGCTGTGGCTGTAATCAAACATTTTTTTTTCTGTCATTGAAAAAATTCTGTCAAAAAACATTGTGTTTTTCTTTTTACACAAAACAACAGAAACAATAAATTATTAAAATGAATTTAAAGTCTGTACTAAATTCGTCCTTGGGCAAACGCATCCTTTAGTGTACAGTAAATCCAGTGTCAGGGCAATTACTAGTGAAAAATGACACCTGAAACCTGAAGCTCTGCTGCTTCCTTGCTGTATGGCAAGTTTAAAATGTTGTCCTGTTTAAAATGTTAAAATGTAAGAAAGTCTAAAAGTCATACTAGTGGTTTAATATTTAAATATTTGTTCAACATTTCAGTTCTTGAATTTTTAACTCATGAGAACAAAGTTTAACATTGATTAGAAAAAATTGAGAGGATGCACAGAGCTGTTTAGACACAAATATTTGAGGCAGGATATTCTACACTGCTTGGCCCCCCAAAAAGTCACCATTTTAGAAAGGTCAAAATATTGTCCTGCATTAAGAAACAATAGAATTACTGGAATTGGGTTAAGAGCTGTACAAGACGTTATTACAACCTGGAACTGGACACCAGGTTGTGTGTGGCAAATTTTTTCCAGTACTAAAGTTGGACATTGCTCATCAGCATCATAAATAGTTTTTAAAAAAATGACACTATTTACAACATCCTGTATAAGTGCAGTGCATCTATTATGTAGTGAAACACCAACATAACACTGAACTGAGCTGTACAATCATGATTGTGTTGAAAAGGCATTATGCATGTGTTTCTCATAAATGTTCTGCTTTAATCACGACTTCATGATTAATTCAATTGTTCATTTCATTCATTACTGTGCCATTAGAGGGTGCAAATAATTAAAAAACAAAGGCAGTATGTAGCACAAGGTATGACACTCAGTCACCAAGAAACTATCAGCTTATACAGTATATCAGGAGAAACAAGGGACTTTGTGCAAACATTTGTATGCATGCAGTCACATTTACAACATGATATCCATCAGTCAGATGAGACCTGAGCCAGAAAAGAACTGTTAAATAGTTTATTCTGTCTAGAAGAATATTCTAGTTTATAGTTTATAATGCAAGTATGATTATTAGCTGTTTTGTTTGCAATAATAAAATATAATTGTTGGACATTTTTATGAATTCTCCTAACAACTCTGGCATTGACAGTACTCCACTTTATTTAAGAATTATTACATCAGTATTATGTTGACCTCAAAAAAAAAGTTTTTTTTTGAGGTCAACAGTTTCTGTGCTGCATGTGAGAGAAGCTCGATAAAGCTGACTCAGTGAGAAACCAGGAGCTGCGCTGTCAGTGTTAAAGCTGCCAGCTCATTGCTAAACCTCACTTCAGAACCTTGGACAGCATCTGGTAATGACGGCCTCAGAATAAAGTCAAAAGATTTCTTAATATATTTTCTTGGCAAAATTCATTCATTCATCTTCTATAGCGCTTATTCTGGGCCATGGGTGGCCTGGCGCCTATCCCAGGGTACATCATGGACAGGGTGCCAATCCATTGCAGGGCACTCACTCACACACTATGGGCCATTTGTGAACACCACATGTCTTGGGAGGAACCAGAGTATGTGGAGGAAACCCACCAAGCACAGTGAGAACACGCAAACTCCACACACACAGACCAGAGGCAGGAATTGAACCCAGACCCTGGAGGTGTGAGACCACAGTGCTAACCACTATGGTACTGTGCCACACACACACACATATATACCTAATATTAGCTACAGTAAATATACCTAATTACATTTTTATTTGTCACATACACAGTTTGATATGGTTTCTGAAAATCCTCGTGATCCTTCATTGAAGATCTATTTCATTTTCAGTAGATTTTCAGCTTTAACTCAAAACTCAGACACAGCGATGGGAAAGACTCAGTGCCAGTTATTGCAAACACTTAATTGCAGTTTTTGCTGCCAAGGGTGGCACAACCAGTTATTAGGTTTAAGGGGCAATTACTTTTTCGCGTGTACCTCCACGTATACCTTTCAGATTCACATGTATAATTTTTGGTGTGGACAGTGGACTTTTTGCACTCACTCTGGACATTCATGGACACTTACATATATTTCTATTTAATTTTTTTGCTTGTTGCACATAAGACACTTTCATGCATATTTGCCCCCCCCCCCCCCTCCAGGGAATTTTTATTTAAATCCCATTTCATCTCCATACTAAAGTTTCTATATTTTTCTATATTTGTACAGAATATCTTTTCTTTTTCCATATTTTCTTTATATTGTGTATTTGTACAGCTAGGTTTTCTTATATTTTTCTTATATTTTTTATTTTGTCTTATCTTCTATAGACATATTTTTCTTTCCTTAGCTAAGTTATTTTCTATATTTTATTTCTTATTTTATTTAATATTTATTTCCTATTAATAATCTTTTTATTTTTAAGGTGAGTATTAAAAAAAAATTTGTTTAAGGATTTTACTGCATATTGTCCTGTGTATGACTGTGTATGTGACAAATAAAATTAGAATTAGAATTT
>JAQMYJ010000005.1:29575909-29589192 GCA_030014305.1 Clarias laeviceps
TGGTAATAGGAAGAAACCTTGAGAGGAACCAGACTGAACAGGGAACCCATCCTCATCTGGGTGATAACGGATAGCAGTGATTTGATCTGCACTCATACTGTGTGTGTTAGGAGGCTGGAAGTTCAATATAACAGGAGATGTGTTTAAGTTAATATGGAGTCCAGTTCGTTTTTGGAGGCTCAGGTACACTGTAGGAAACTCGGACATATTAAAGGTTAACAGTTTAAAACAACAACAACAACAAAAACAACACATAAATATGATGTTTTACATACAAACATGCAACACGAGAGCACAACATTAAGATAAATAATAATGATAAGGTTTATATCACTTGCAAATAAAATGTCTTGCTTTGGATTACATTAAAAGTTCAGTTTTGGCTTCAATTAACCAAAACGATGAATGAAATCACAAACCCCAGATTATATTCTGTAAGCATGGCAGTCAATCACAGAACAATCAGCTCTGCTGTGTATATTGTGTGTGTGTGTGTGTGTGTGTGTGTGTGAGTGGTGGTGGGGCATGTGTTGTCTTTCCCAGCAATAATAACAGCTGTGTGTGTGTGTGTGTGTGTGTGTGTGTGTGTGTGTGTGTGTGTGTGTGTGTGTGTGAAGTAAATGTAAAAGCAGTTGCTTTAGCTGCTCAGAGAGTCTTTAACTCTCAGCTGCTGTTTTGAATCTAAACTTTGTCTCCTATGAGAAAGAACAGCTTTAAATGGTGTGGTCTTTTAACTGTTCTTCTCAGTTACTGAAATATTATTAATATGATCTGTGTCTGCTTTTTTTTTTTTTATCTTACTGAATGTTTTTCTGGTATATAAGGTTCAGACAACAGCGAAAGGACCTCGTCACTTCAGTTGACAAAAAGCTCCCCAATGGCTTCCTGGAGGACCAAGGTAAGACCGAGTCTCAGCTCAGCTCAGGGTTTGTTCTTTGGATTACATTAAAAGTTTGCGCTGATGATAGTAGCGGTTTTATTTATATATGAGAAGGTGTCAGTCAAATCAGACATAAGTGCCAGGATGCAGTCACTAAACACACTCTAGTTGAGGAAATAAATGTGGTTTAAAACTTGTGTATTATTTTTTCCCCCCCATTTTTTAAAATATTCTTTATTTAACCAGTTATTTAGCTCCGCCCACACATATCCTTCAGCGCCTGGCGGAACTAACTAACCGCGCCTGGTGAAGCTGGCGACCGACAGTTGGTGTAATTAACAGGGGTGAAAAAAGTTTTAAATTACAGATACAAGTAATTAACCACTGTAGAACACCTGGGACGCCCAGTGATACAAATAGTTAAACATCCCAGTGCTGTTACTGTCTACTACTATTATTATTATTATTATTATTATTGTTATTATTGTTGCTCTAACTGGTCACATGTCAAAAAGTCTTAATGCAGGTTCAGTAATGATGAGTATGTAATGTATTAAGTGCCATATTATACTCCAGTTTTTCTAACAGGTTCATGCATTCAGTGTCACAGCTGTTTTAAATGCAGTATTTCACTGTCCATAGTTTTGAATACAAACGAGCTGCTGCTAGCCATTTGTGGAAGTGCATTTTTGTAACCAATCAGAATGCAGGACTTTCTTGAAAACTGTTGCACAAGATGTGAGGCAAAGGAGGAGCTATGCAAATTGTGTCTCGTCCCTCCTTTTTGCCAGTTATGATGTCATACATCGTTTGAAGAACACTTATGGACATAATAATTATTTCCTTATATCACGTATACACACAGTGAACATACATGAATATGCAAAAATGATCAGAGTGATTTTTGTGAACAAAGAACTCAGTTGTATATTTTCTTTGATCCCGTCTTTACCTCTCTCTCTCTCTCTCTCTCTCTCTCTCAGAACAAACAGTGGTGCTCCTTCCCAGATCTCCCTCTCCATCAAAGCACTACTTCCCGATCCCACTGGACTCTCTGGAGGAAGAGTACCGCCTGCGCATGGCAGATGATGGCAAGCTGTTCAGAGAGGAATTTAATGTATGAACACACTCTCCACCTCTCTCTCTATCTCTTTCATCTCTGCAATACTTTCATTAACTACACTTTCATGCTATTTTATTCACAGTCGTTGCCGTGCGGTTTTGGCCGCGGCACGTTCGAGGAGGCGAGCAGAGAAGAGAACAGAGAAAAGAACAGATATCCGAACATACTGCCCTGTGAGTAATAACCACACACACAAATGAACGGAAGCACACAGCAGCACTCTATTAATCTTTGTATTCCCCTGAACAGATGATCACTCCAGAGTGTTACTTTCACACGTTGACGGCCGTTTGTGCTCAGACTATGTTAATGCCTCGTACATAGACGTGAGTAGGTTTTTTTCTCCTTCACTTAACTAACATTCATAGGTTTAAGTAGTGTGATGATGATAATGATTACGATGATATGTATGTGCACTTATTTGTGTTTAGGGTTACAAAGAGAAAAACAAATTCATCGCCACTCAAGGTAAGCTTAGAATTGTGCTCATTTTTGTTCATAGGTTTTCTTTGTTTGTCATTTTGGGCATTAAAATTTAAGTAATCAGATTTTTTTTTTCCTAGCAAAGATAATGTTAAATTAAGCAATAGTGTGATATTGCTTTTATACAACAGTTCCACAAACACCATTTATTATCAACAGATTATGATTTGCTTCTTTATTTAACCAGTTATTTAGCTCCGCCCACACATATCCTTCAGCGCCTGGACGAACTAACTAACCGCGCCTTAAACAGGGGTGAAAATAGTTTTAAATTCCAGTTACAGTAAGTAACCACTGTAGAACACCTGGGATGCCCAGTGATACATATAGTTAAACACCCCAGTGCCGTTTAACTAAAACGTTTAAGTAAAACTATGTATTATCACCACTCGTCCAACGCTGCTCACCAATCAGATTAGTCAGTCAGAATTAACTATAATAAACTATATGTCACAACATACAGGTCAGAAGTGCATCATAATTTTGTGTATTCTCAGGTCCGAAACCAGAGACAGTGGCTGATTTCTGGAGAATGGTTTGGGAGCACAAAACTGCCACCATAGTCATGTTGACTAACGTACGGGAGAGGAAAGAGGTAAAACTCATAAATATTGTATAAAGTGTCGAGTTTAAGCATCCGTTTGTCCTTTGAATGGAGGAACGATCAGGAGGTGTAAATGGTTTTTGCATTTGCAGGATAAATGCTGTCAGTACTGGCCTGAGCAGGGCTGCTGGCTGTACGGGTGTGTGAGGGTGTGTGTGGAGGACGTCACAGTGCTGGTAGACTACACTATCCGGAAGTTCTGCGTGCAATATGTGAGTCACAGATAAACACGTGAACAAATACGGAATACAGAACTACGTACTGTACAGTACATACTGTGTTATACAGTACTGTGTAAAAGTCTTGACCCCCCCTTTTTTCCTATTTAATTAAATTACATTATATACTTTAGATTAAACAAAAGGTACATTTAAAAACTCTCTGTTTATGTCAGAACCTCAGCAGTGACCCCACTGTCTGTTCCAGTCAATCAGCATTCAGCATCAGCAGTAAACTAATCACCACCTGATCATCACCTGTTTCTCACTGGGTCAGGACTTAAAGTAGATGATTTGGTGCTTGAATGATTCATAGGTTACTGTGTGGCTTAACAAACCAAACACATTCCTCTGAAACTGCTCAGGTACAGAGACTGGACTAAACATAAAGAGAGACAAAGAAGTCCTTCAGGAAGTCTGGAGAACTTACTGTATTCCTCAGAACTATATTAAAGATACAAGAACATCTAAAGCTTTGGAAGCACAATATGAAGAAATGAGGGGGGTCAAGACTTTTGCAAATTACTGTGGTGATTTAGATAAAACGATATACACATGTTAAAGTAGTCTCTGATGGTTCTGTCTTTTGTATTTCAGCAAGCTCCAGACGGCTGCAGATCCCCGAGGTTGGTCACCCAGCTCCACTTCACCAGCTGGCCTGATTTTGGTGTGCCGCTCTCCCCTATTGGTATGCTCAAGTTTCTTAAGAAAGTCAAGAGTGTCAACCCGGTGCACGCCGGACCCATCATCGTTCACTGCAGGTAACGGCGACCGGCGATCGCAACAGATTTCATCTGGATGTAAATGTAAATTTGCCATTTCAGACTTTTTACAGAAACTAACAGGCTACTAGTCATGGCTCGCATTAGCGTATTCCTCCTATGCGGCACAAACTCGAAAAGTTTCAGTCATATTCGCTCTAGTTCACACCTCCAAGCTCATTTTCTTAACAAGACTCAAGTTATGCGAACACCTGACTCCAGTTAGCTAAATGATTCACATACGTTTTCCACCATCACTACTAAGGTTTTTATGGTTGTTCTCAATAAAGACATGAAAAATCAGTTTTTTTTTTTGTGTTAGTATTTTAGGCACATTATATCTGTCGATACTCTTGACTAAGAGGAAGATTTGTTCACATTTTATGACAAATAAATGCAGAAAACCATGAAATTCCGAAAGGTTCACATACTTTTTCTTGCCATTGTATTATGTATAAGCTTGGTATAATACTGCCATCTTGTGGAGAGACAGGGAATTGACCCGGCATAGGTTTTAGGGAAAAAAAAAAATCCTCAGAGCATCTCAGTTATCATCCTGAAATGGGTCTCAGGATGAATGTACTGTAGAAGTGTTCAACTGTTTAGGAGGGAATTGGGAAATTTGCATGACTGCATGTAAGCTGTTTAGAGGAAGAAGCCCATCAAATAGAGGTGATAACACTTAGCAGCAGGAACAACACATTAAACTGACTCATCACAGCACTGCACTGTCGTTTTAAATGTCATTCATCTCAGGCTTGTTTTATGAGACTAATGCTTGTTATATATATATATATCTAAGGACTTTCTGAGTAGTTTACAGTACAGACTAATTGAGTTCCATGAAAAGTTTTCATTTCTAAAGCTTGATCATTTCTTGATTTCTCTCCTGAACGTCCAGTGCTGGTGTCGGACGGACCGGGACCTTCATCGTGATCGATGCCATGGTGAATATGATGCATCCCGAGGGCAGAGTGGACGTCTTCGGCTTCGTGTCCCGAATACGTAACCAGCGCTGCCAACTCATACAGACAGACGTAAGACTTCGTTCTGTGTCCAGACTTTGTCGCTATCACTCACAGTCTGTAAGAACTCCTGTTCTCACGCTTGCAGATGCAGTACTCGTTTATTTATCAAGCTTTGCTGGAGCATTACCTGTACGGCGACACCGAGCTGGACGTTTCGTCTCTGGAGGGCCACCTGCACAGACTCCACAGCACGCACATACACATGGACAGAGTCGGGCTTGAAGACGAGTTCAGAGTAATAAGGCCTACTGTACTTTTAGAGCATTTCATAGATTAGATCTAATCTTTAAGGTGCACATATTGGTTTTTGAAAAGCACAGCATGTTTATCCAGACCCTGTTTCTTCCTTATAATTCTTTTGCAGAAACTGACGAATGTTCGCATTATGAAGGAAAACATGAGAACTGGAAATCTGTCGGCTAACATGAGGAAGAACAGAGTACTGCAGATCATTCCGTGTAAGGAAATCATTTTATATTACTGACACTCTGCTAAATGGAAAGATTAAGGTTATTATGGGTGTGAATGTGGGTTTAGTCAGACAGCTGCTCTCTCCTCAGTACTGCGGACCGTACAGACCGACTCTCACACACACTGACACACACAGTTAGTCTCATTAACCACTGGACAACACCTGGGACACGCCCACTCATACAGAGAGTTACACAGCACAGTGCTGTTACGCCCCTATATCATCACGCGTGCAAGACTGCTCATCCAATCAGATTATTAGTTTGAATCTAACTGTCGTATAATATATATTAGCTAGTTAGTGTTGTAATTGTGTACATGTAATGTAAATGTAAATGTAATGTTTAGACCTGATTTTGGCATCTATTTTCCAGATGATTTCAACCGAGTCATATTATCTGTAAAAAGAGGACAGGAATTCACAGATTACATAAACGCATCTTTTATAGATGTAAGTATCTTTCTGGATAATGAACACATTGTTATGGACATTCAAACTGCCTTGTTTTATTTGAAACAGTAACGTTGTTCATAGTGTTTAGTCTGAACGTAGCATTTACCAGAGATTACAATCAACAAAATATAATATTGTGTTATAATAGAATTAAAATAACCATTCATATATTCATATTGATTAATATTTAATTATACTGTATATAATATTCTATAATATAATATTACATCAGTTACAATTAGCATAAAAAAAAAAAAACAGAAATCAGAATTATAATTATTTTCAAATCATTTGCACTCATTCGCTTTCTTTCTGCTTTTCGTGGTGGAGTGGAATAGTTTTATATTTGTGTAGCGATGTTCGTTATGTCATAATAAACCACAGAAAGTGTGTATTTACTGTCGATTTGTGTGTTGCGTGTAGGGTTACAGGCAAAAGGATTACTTCATAGCGACCCAGGGCCCGTTAGCGCACACGGTGCAGGACTTCTGGCGCATGGTGTGGGAGTGGAAGTGTCACTCTATCGTCATGCTCACAGAGCTAAAGGAGAGAGAGCAGGTACGCAGCCTATACAGTAGTGCTACTGCCCTGACGTCCCAGACTGCATGCTTTTAATCTGAATCATGTAACGGAAACGTTTTACTTTTAATAAACACACTTGTACCAGCAGATATAGACACTGAGTGCCGTGTCTTTCTGACTGCAGGAGAAATGCGTGCGCTACTGGCCGGCAGAGGGCAACATATTTTTCGGGGAATACAGCGTAGAATTGAAGAGAGACACACTTTACGAGACCTTTAGCCTCCGGGATTTGCTGCTGACGTACACACCTGTGAGTTACACCTACCTGCTACTTTCTTTTCTTTCGCTTCTGTTCATGGATTAGGGGTCAAATGATGGGAGCAAGAGAAAGTAAAAATCCTGGCAGATCATTTTCTGTAGAATCAAGCTTGTATTCTTCTAAATGATATATTAGGGTTAGGGTTAACCCTGGGAATCACCAGGAACCGTCCGATATGATACCATGATACCTAGGTGCAGATTTGATTTGTTGATTGTGTAATTGCGATTCTGTAAGTACAGATTTAATAAATATCCCGATTCCAGATTTTTTCCAGATTTAGCAAATAACTAACTAACTGTGCCCATGACTTAATTTGGGATTTAATTGCAGGCTCATAAGCACGTTTTAGAAAATGTACAGCGGCATTTGTTGAATTTTGAAATCAATTAATGATTTTTTCAAGGTTTTAAATTTTTTCATGATATAAGGGCGTGTCCATTAAGTAACATATCTTCTCTTCTCATGGGCCGATTGCGATAAACCAAAACCTATATAGTACCTCAAGCTCGGCCAAATACACATGTGAAAATTAAATACACCATTAAAATTCGTTATTTTTAAATTTCAGTAGTTTTCACGTGATGCGTGCACAAACAGACAAACTAAATTCCAAAAAACATCTTGATGTGTTTTACACTCCAAAATTATTTTTTCACAAATTTCCTGAGGCGGCACCGGTGGTGTAGTGGTTAGTACCATCACCTTGCCCCTCCAGGGTCCGGGTTCACCAGCCATTCCCGTCTCTGTGTGCAGTATGTTCTCCCTGTGCTGGGTGGGTTTCCTCCAGGTACTCTGGTTTCCTCCCACAGTCCAAAGACAAGCAGATTAGACTAACTGGCGTTCCCATAAAATAAAATAAAAAAATAGACAGTCAGTGTGGTGATACATGAATTGCGACACCAAATAATTGAAATGTAAATGCTTACCCCCCCCCCCCCCCCCCGTCTCTACTATATATTATGCTTGCATTAGAATGTGATCAGTGAGTGATGAATTAAAGGTTAAACCGCCACAAGTCTCATGAATATCTTCAGTCTGATTGGCAGCGACTGTAGAAATCTCTGAAAATATCCTGGACAGATGAGCACCATTCGAAGGTTACTCCCTCATCTGGTGTTTTTGTGATGATGATGATGATGATGATGGTGGGGATCGTTCTCTATAACACCAGTCCTGAATCTCCAGTGAACCAGAGCCTATGACATAATTTTTATCCTCATTAAACCGCTCGTGATCTCTCGTTCCCTGTGAATAATGACATGGTCATGCGCCAATCAAAATCCAAATATAATGATTTTTTTTTTTACAGGATGAAGGTGATCAGTCAGAGGAACTTTGTGTTGATTTGCCATGACTTTTCTCTATAATGGCATAAACTCATGCAGACAAAAGAATTTCCACAGCACTGATTTTTCCTTTCACTTTGTCCTCTATGTGTATGTATGTGTATTATTTCCGTCCAGGAGAAGCAGTCTCGTCTGGTCAGACATTTTCACTTCCATGGCTGGCCCGAGATCGGAATCCCGTCAGACGGAAAAGGAATGATTGATCTGATTGCTGCAGTGCAGAAGCAGCAACAGCAATCTGGCAACCACCCCATAGTGGTGCACTGCAGGTACACGACCTCGTCCTCTCACACACAGCTGCACAAAGATAACAGACATAAAAGTTCAGAGTGGGAGGAAAATTTTTAATACTGTTATTTTCTGTCATGATATCGTAGTATATTAAAATGCGCACTTTAAATCATGTCAGAAACACAGAATTTCTTTTACTCTGTAAGCAGTTGTGTATATATACACACACACACACACACACACACACACAGATCAGAGTGCACATCATGATAGAAACCACGTGTGTCTTGGTTTGATCAGTGCTGGTGCGGGCCGGACCGGAACGTTCATCGCCCTCAGTAACATTCTGGAGCGGGTTAAAGCCGAGGGTTTACTCGACGTGTTCCAGACTGTGAAAAGTTTACGCACCCAGAGACCACACATGGTCCAAACTGTGGTAGGAGTCTGTCACACTTATAAACACCACACAGTCTAAATAAACAAGACTGTGAATAAATGTTTATTTCATATTTCTCAACATTTCATTTTGCATCCTAATATGTGAACGATCGTTTTCTTTGTTTTCTTTCAGGAACAGTATGACTTCTGCTACAAAGTGGTACAAGATTTTGTAGATATCTTCTCAGACTATGCTAATTTCAAATAATGAATTTTGTTTCATGACTTCTGATATAATTTCAAGTTTGTTCTGCTCCGAGTTCGAAGAAACTCTTGCTATGGGTCCATAACACTCTATGCACTTCATCTTTCTGTTGTTAAGTATTGAAATAATTTCACTTTGAACTCAACACTGTTTTTGTTTTGTACATAAACAAGTCCTCACTTGTGTGAAGGTGATACACAGCATTTGCATTTAGATTGTTGTATCTTTGTACTTTGTTAAATACTGGAATTCTTTTATTTATATACTTTGAGAACAGTTTTTTTTAGGTTATTATGATTAATATTATTATTATGATTATTATTGTTATTATTATTTGAAATGGAACAGGTGTTAGGAATGTATTATATATCTTATTTTGTAAAATCTGTTTATTCTATAAGAAAGGTCCATTTAACAAGTACTCACCTGCAGTTCAATATACACAGTTCTTATATACTACACTGGCAAGCCTGGGACACAAGTTGGGTTCAGGTGTGCTGGTTAAATGGTCAGACTTTCTGTTGCCAAAAAGTGAGTCATTGTAATTAAGCAGACCCTGCTATATTTTTAATCGATTTATTTGCCGTGAACAAACGTCCTTAAAAAAGCCATCTGACTGTGATTACAGCAGGTAAAGTGTAGACGATATAGTAGGAAAAAGTTGTTTATCTTTTTCTTTAATAATTACAGCCAAACGGTGGTGCTCGAGGGCGAGATGGTTCCTAAAGACCTCAGTGACCTGCTGTAATGTAAAATTTTAGCTGAAAGTATTAGATATTTTAAGAAGTATAGCAACAGAAAGAATAAGGGAAGACTTTGAACAATCTTCGCAGATATCTATACAGTTCATTTGTGAATTATTTTGCTTTTAGATGCTTGAGGTGAACTCAGATGACACATTCGGCTTCTTGCTTACAGACAGATGTTAAATCCTGTTTTAGATGGAATTTTTACTAATGTGATGATGACGATGGTGGTGATTGCAGAATTAATAAAGTCTGGGCAAAGGGGTTGATTATTCCACCCACACTGTATTTTAATTTGAGCGAGCAGTAATTGATCGGTGTAGACTGCCTGGAGCATATTAACGACATCATACAGAGCTAATAATCTGATCACTTCAGCATGTGAGAGAATGGAGAAACGGGCATGGACTTGGAAAATGGCAGAAGAAGGCGAGCAGCCGGCTTACAGTATATATACACAATGTCCTTTAAAGCTACTTGAAATAACATACTGAAAAAAAAAAGCTTTTATGTTGTTTAATCCAGCAGCTTGGATCTGCAATGAGAGTAAAGCAATTATGAAGCAAAAGTCAAGAATGTGAAGTTTTATTTTTTGTGGTTATTGGTTGGATGTATCCTGTTGACGTGTCTATCTAAATGCTTTTTGAAAGGGTCAAAAAAAGAAAGAGGAAATGAAAATGAGGAAAAGGAGGATTCAGGAACACATTAAGTGGTACAGTGTAATACAATGACACATCCAGCAACCAACTTGGTTTCCAGAATGAGTTGTTTTGGCCAGCAATTTCACAACATGTATTTTTAGGTCAGGTTTTTTAGAGCATATGAAGTATGATAGGAAGAAAATACTAACATAATATTGACTATATTCAAGACGTATACTGCATGTACAGTATATGCGCTGTATATAGACTGAATATACGCTGTACGTGGACACCCTGCGTGTTCCGTCCCCAGTCTGTTTCCACAGAAGACATTGTAAATTGAGGCTAGAGTGAAATAACTCACAAGGCCTCTAAACAGAGCCTTGACCTCAATCACAACGGACATCTTTAGGATAAAGTGGACCTTCTCACCCAACATTGGTGCCTGAACTCATCAATACTGCAGTGGCTTGAACGGGTAAATCATCCCAACTACGTTTAGATGAAAAGTGTAGGTTATTCTGACAGCAGAGGGAGACAACATCAGAAATGGGCTGTTCAACAAACATACTGTATAGTGTTGAGTGGATTTCAATCCTGGTGCTGGAGAAGCTTATCCTTGGTCTTTTCTCCAGATCAGGTGTGTTGGGAGCAGATAAATCCTGTTCTATTTAACATAGAGGACTGTTTTTATTGCAGGAAAAATGAAAACATATAGTGTTGTTACAGGTCCATACATATTAATAAAGTATAGAATTATTCTACATCATTATTTTGATGGTTTATTATGTATAATTTAATGATGAGCAGTATTAATTAACAATTTAACCATGTTCAGTGGCAAATTATGAATGTTCAGTCTGATTTTGTCCAATTACTCCTGCAAAAAAAACCAAAAAAACTTTTAAGCTACTTGATTAATGAATGTTAGAACGCTTCTGTGATAACTTCTTGAATATTTCAATCCTAGAATCTCCTTCATGTTGAAGAATGATTAAGGACTTGTAGTCTCTGAGTCACATTCAGGTTAACATTTAATTGTAAAGCGCTTTTAACAATGGACATTGTCACATAAAAATCTGGAAATAAATAAAAAATGAGGAAGGAATCCAGACTCAAAAGGGTCAGATAGTACAGCCATAAATAAATCCCTTGTGTATGTGTGTGCTCTGGGGTCAAGTATAAGTGTTTTATAACTGGAGGCACATTATATGTTTAACTCCGTGAAAGAGGAAATAATGGATGGCCTGAGGTGAAGGTTAATAAATAAAATATAAATGGGAACATGTTTAAGGTACTGTGACACTTAAGATTTGTTATATATATATACAGTATATAACTGCATTTTTATATTATTATTATATTATTATTATATTGTTATATATACACTGTATATATGGTGGCGTAGTGGTTACCACTGTTGCCTCGCACCTGCACCTGAGGGTCTGTGTACATGGAGTTATTGGTAGGTTTCCTCTGGGTTCTCCGGTTTCCTCCCACATAGACATGCAGATGTTTCCCAAACTGCCTGTAGTGTGTGAATGTTGATCAGAGGTCCTACCATGGTGGTAAAAATGGGAATAAATACAATGGTCACCAGTTGAATACAGAGGATAGTGCAGAAAAAAAAAAGTATATATTCCTTCTCACACATTTTTTACTCACTAAAAATTTTTATATCTTCACTAAGGGTGCCAATAATTGTGTAAATCTAATGTCATGTACTACAGTGTTATGATGTAGTTATTACACTGATTCTGTTATACATGAGATCATAACATTTCTGTATTGAACAATGAAGGCTTCATCTCAGTGACGTCACGAGGCCACGCCCCCGATGTTCCCACCGCCTCTCCATAATCTCCCATAAAAATGACAGATCGCATGATGAGCTCTGCGTCAGCCAATAGAAACCCTGGGGCGGGACTTGTGTCCCTGATAGTGGACTCTGATTGGCTGTTCCCGCTCAGCAGTGACCTCGGCTTCGGCTGGTTCTGGCGTTTCACTCGCGGCGACATAAAACACGAGCAGGAGAGAAAGAACCAGACGGTTGTTGCGTTTACTGGATTATTATCGATATTATTGTTGTTGTTATTATTTCCCAGTCACCCGGTGTTATCTCGGTGTTTACTGACGCCGCGCGGCGCTGTAGCGGAACATGGCGGAGTGCTGAGGGCTGATGGTCTCGCGGAGGAACGGGGAGAGCGCGCGCAGCAGCGGGACGAGCGGAACGGGATAAAGCGCGAGCTGCTGCTGCTGCGTCCCCGTGTGTGTGTGTGTGTGTGAGAGAGAGAGAGAGAGAGAGAGTATGGCGGGAGTGTGTAACAGCTCCACATCTGGGCCCGGTGACATCATCCAGCTGAACGTCGGCGGCACGCGGTGAGATTTAACATCTTATTAGTGTTAATATAAAAACAACAGAAGTGTCTGTGTGTGTGTGTGTGTGTGTAAGAGCAGCAACACTGTAACACTGCGCGCCTGTTACACTCACACAGTTACAGAGTTACACATTTAAAGTTACACACTTACACACTTACACAGTTACACACTTACACTTACACAGTTACACACAGAGTTACACACTTACACAGTTACACACAGAGTTACACACAGAGTTACACACTTACACACACAGTTACACAGTTACACACTTACACACTTACACAGTTACACACTTACACACTTACACACTTACACAGTTACACACAGAGTTACACACTTACACACTTACACAGTTACACACTTACACAGTTACACACAGAGTTACACACAGAGTTACACACTTACACACACAGTTACACAGTTACACA
>JAQMYJ010000005.1:29607309-29640597 GCA_030014305.1 Clarias laeviceps
TAATTCCATATGTGTTATTTTATAGTTTTGAAATCCACAGTATTGTTGTAGAATGTAGAAAATAAATCACTAAACAAGAACAAAGACATTTGCAAGTGACCACAAACTTTTGAACGGTAGTGTAGATATACACGCACATATTTCCTGCTTAATTTTATGCCCCTTGCTTGTTTATATTCCCTTCTTGTACACCTTTATTCTTACAACTTTATATATATATATCTCCACCCTACAAGCTGCACAATATGTGTATCGATATGTATATACAGTACTATTTGAACTTGTGCTGGATGCTGAACCATATTTTATTGCTGATGAACCTGTACTATGTAATGATAAAGTTCTATCCATCCATCCATCTGTCTGTCTATCCGCCATATACCACATGCTTGTTTTTATGCATGATTGATAAATGAGGCCTGACCTGTCGACACTGCGATAATGAATTTATTCCACACTAGGATCTGTGAGGTGCAGGCTGTGGACGGCACCACTATCACATGTTTCACGGTCCGCGAGTGTGAGGGCTCCAGTCGTATGGGCTCCCGGCCGCGGCGCTACCTCTTCACTGGCCACGCGAACGGCAGCATCCAGATGTGGGATCTAACCACAGCCATGGACATGGCGAACAAAAGCGAAAGCAAAAGCAAGCGTGATGCTGGTGCGGCACAACTGACCTACTCAATGTTCGTTTATTATATTAAACTGCTTTTACACCAAATTGAATTACTATGTTTGTGTTTGTTTGTTTTTTTCCATCAAGAAGTGGGCGGGCCTACGGAGGAGGAGCTTCTGAAGTTGCTTGATCAGTGTGACCTCAGTACATCACGCTGTGCCACACCCAATATTAGCCCCGCCCCTTCGGTGCTGCACCACAGCCGACTCCGAGAGTCCTGCTCCAGGTCAGACTCGCCGCATCAGAGTCACACGTGTGTTCGGTATCTTAGAGCAAGAAAATACAAATAACTAAGTGAGAGAAATCTTTTGTAATATAACGTTCTTTCCTTCAGTCTCCAGCTGCAGGCACAGGATCTCCTGGCAGAGACTGCGACATACGGAGCCGTGCGTCCATACCGAGAGAGCCCGCTGCTGGCACGTGCCCGTCGCACCGAGAGCTTCAGCACCTATCCAGACTTCCACACCCTCAACCTGGCCAAAGTCCTGAGGGAACACGCCGACGACGACAGCAGCAACGGTGACTCTGGAGACAAGAGGAACTCCGAGAGTCCGGCGAGCACCGCGGACGCCACCAGAGACCCTCGGCGCAGGGCACACTCCTCCGACGAAGGGACGTCCGAGGGCAGACCGGACGGGAGGAGGAGAGGAACGCTCGACGGGAACTTCCTATCCCGGAAGAAGGCTCCTCCCGTTCCTCAGCTGAGCTCGGCGTCTGTGGGGAGCGAGGCAGGAGGCAGCGACTCGTCCAGCACCGCCTCGCCGTCTCCCACTAAAGCCTCCACGTCCCCGCGGCACCGCAGGGGTCTAGACATGAGCGACTGACACTCAGACGGTGCCCAGACGGTGCACGTCTACTAACAAACAAAGCAGTATTAAGAAATCTTTAAAAAGAAAAACCATATGCCTGAAAAAAAGCAGCAAGTTACCAAATGAGTGAAATATTTTATATACCGTAAACACACTGCAAACTCCTTCCTCAGTTCAGAAGCACTTTAGTGTGAGTTTAACGCTCTAATTCGTGTGAAGGTGAGTTAGTCACTACAGTAACTTTCATCGTGTTCACGCTTCCTGTCTGTAAAGCAGTCGCACTTTATTTTTGCGCTTTTCACATTTAAAGAAGGGAAGAATCTCGCAGTTACTCGCCGGTGCCTTTTACATTTTAGATGTTTGGGAAGCTCGAGATGTTTTTGGCTTGTTTTTGAGTGGACAAAGGGATCATTACAAGGGAGTTACTGAGACTTTTCTAGACGTTTATGGAATTTCTTTGCCAAGCGTAAAGGAAGTCGTTTCCGTTCTGAGTCACACTTGGTGCAGAAAAATATTTGTGGCAGTGTGGAGAGAAAAACACAGAGCACTAAGGGGTTGGGTTTATTATTATATGCTTAATATTATATACACTTAGTATTAATTAATTAATTAATTAATTAATTCTGCTAGGACTTACATATTCATTTATTTAGGTTTATTTTATGGATAAAACATTCTCATACATACTCGCCCTTACTTATGCAGCTCGGTACTCCTTATATCAGAATCTGTTACATTTCTGAATAGTTGTTTTGTTTTATACATTATTTGTCTATAATATGGCTGTGTTGTTAAAAAGGAAAAGAGCATCTATTTAAATATATAACTATATAAAACCCTGATTATTTTATTTGCACTAACAGCTTTAATTGATGAAACATTTCTCTCTCTCTCTCTCTTAAGCTAATTATACTTACTGAAGGAAGGACGTCACTTTCTGTTTAGACGTTACCTGGCGATGTTCATATCGTTTCCTCTAGGAGTGAAGTGTACAGGTTTTAGCTCTAAACGTGGCATACAGTATGATATACAGTATACTGTATAAAAATATTTTTATTTGTAAGCTGTTATGCACAGGTTCATATTATTAAGGTATGCATTTAAATTATATAAAGAATGTTTAATAAATATATTTAATTCCCATCAGATCTATATTAATAGTAGAAACACTAAGGTTCCCTTTTTAACTGTCAGGTTTAACACAATCATATCACAGTCTCGGATTTCAAGCAGTTGTTGTTTGTTCTTGTTCTTCTTGCGTTAGCGCCACCTTCTGGTCTTGATCTCCCTCATCTTCCTTTCAGTCTAAATCCTTTTATTAAATATCTTCTTTTTCCTTTTTCTAAAATCTGATTTCAAGCAGTCATTGCCGCTGCCGCATCATAATCCGATACGTCACGATGACATCATGAGCGATAGAGTGACGCGTTTCCCTGCTTAAGTATAACACATCGTTTCTGCGATTATCAAAGATCATGACTATGTATTAACCTCTTGTACCGCCTGAAATATATCATTTGGTCAAAGTTTAAATCGAAGTATAAAAGCTCATGGTTGCTATAACGGGCCGTTCGAAGTTACATCCTGCACCTCGATTAATTAATTAACGCTGAATTATTTCAATTTAAAGGTGAAGCACGGCTGCGTGAAACGGGAAATATATTTTAGTCCAAGTGAAGTGTGATACTCATTCTGGTACGAGACTGACGTGAGATCTGTGGACATACATTTCTACTTTCCCCAAGAATAAAGAAACAATGACTAAGAGAATGTGTTCAGAGTCATGATTTTAATACATTAAGTTTACCAACACCGATCGCACGTAAAGGCTTCTTTCTGATACATCACTACCTGATATATATATATATATATATTAAAAAAAAAAGGACATAAAGTACATTCCTATTTGTACAAAAAATATAAATTACTCCATAAATAATACTGATAATCTTTTTACAAATGTTCCAGGGGCATCGAACAGGATGGAGCTCGGCATATTGCTAAGGTTTAAAACAACCCCTAGGAAAACACACGCATCTAAAATCCACATGGAATCTTATCAAGACGACAGACTTTAATGTGATACAGTAAAACACTTACTGGTTGGTTGGCATTGTCACAATTACTTCTACTATATTGCTCTAACTAGTCCTACAGGTACTTCATCAGAAATGACTTCTGCGAGACTGATGCTCTGCTGCAGTAACAGATGTGAGTGAAGAAGGAAGGCGACTTGTGATGGATGGTTAAAATCCTGCCTAACCATTACTTTACGTGTGTATATACAGTTATATTTCTCTATCCGTCTTTAACACTTCCTCTAACTGTTTGGGTAAAACTTTTGGAATGATGTCACGAGTCAGTTGATTAACTTATTAAAAATTAAACGAATAATTCCATTCTGTTGAATTCTGGAGCTAAAACACTCTTCTAATCCAGATGTACAGGGGAAGCAACATTTCCTGTATTATGAAGGAAGGATGATGGGACTCATGAGAGCTCTACCATACAAACTACAGAGGACAGAAGGACAAGTGTCCTTTGAGATGTGACTTTTATACACTACCTGGACAAAAAAATAGTCGCCTTCAATTATGTTGTGCAATGTACAGTAGTGTGTGTACATGATTCCTGGTGCTCATCTTCAGAGCCGCTCTCTGTCTCACACTGGAATATTTCCTGGAATAACCTTCTAAAAGAGTGACGACTTATTTTTTTTGGGGCCAGATGGTGTTTGTGTCATACTGAGGTTTAGCAAGAAACTAAGAGAAATAAAACATTTAAAATACTCCAGTTAAACCTTTCAATAATCATGAGGAAGCAAGAACCAACGTACTAAGTCTAAGATGCAGACTTACAGTATAGAGGAAGTTACTGGACACACTGAAGGTGTCTCTCTAGTGCGTCTCTAAATATCCTGATAATAAGGTCAAATCTCTAAATTACCATGTTTATGGGTTTGAAACTACAAGGGGTGTTCAAGTCAAAGCGGGACTTTTGATTGTACAGAATCAAGGCGGAACGTTTTCTCAGTACACCAGAGCCATGATCGGACCGTCTGCTTCATGTCTGAAACCCCGGCCTCCCAGGAACTCCTCTGCATGTTGGTGTCATTGATTTACGAGGAATCTGTCGTTCCACTCGCTGAATATTCATGGGAACGACTGCAGTGATTCCCATCCGTACGGCCTTCTTTAAAATTTTGAATTTGCACCGTTCAGATGTTTTACTAAGAGTCTCATCACCGTACTGTATTGTACATAATCACTTTTATGCCTTCATTTACCTGGAACTCATCACAAGTCCTGGTTCGACTTGAACGTTCCTTGTATTAAGATACCATTATGGTGTAATCAGTTAAAAGTTGATTTGTGGTTTAAGGATTTGTGCATGTGTGTGTGTGTGTGTGTGTGTGATCTGTACTGTATAAACATGTAGGAATGACAGGACGAGAGAAAGGAAGCTCTACAGGTGTGTGTCTGTAAACACTGCGTGCTCTTTCGTCACTGAGCTGAAGCCCTTCACCGAGTCTGCAAACTCCTCATCTCCAACAAACTGCAAAAACAAAACCCAGAAAAGATCTCAATCTCACGCTGATCACAACATAACACACAGCAAAGACCGACAGTCCACCTACTCACGACACCTATACATCACATCAGCACACACACACACACACACACACACACACACACACACACACACGCGTCTCACCATGCCACTATCGGTGCCCTGCAGCTCCGTGTCCCACGTCAGACCCGCCAGAGATTTCTTATCCTGTGTGTCAATCAGCTGACTAACGCTGCGGTGCAGGGAATTCTGGGAGTAGGCGTGGCTGAGCCGGCTCTGACTGGGAACACGCAGCATGGATAAGGTGCTCTGGTAGCCCCGATTGCTGACGCCGAGCTTCGTATCGGTCAGAGCCTGAACAAAAAAAAAACCCCACAGTGAAATAAACTGGTGTCACAGATTTCTTCCAGGTTCTCCAAAGCACAGAACTATGATCTAAAAGATTCACCACGTTATAACCGTGCAAAAGTGAACAGCAACGTAAAAGGACAGGGAATTAAATGTGAGTGTTAACAACAAGGTTCTGGTCCGTCAGTGGAACCGAGGGCGGTTCTTCAACCAAACCAACACCAGACATAACAGGAAGGAGAGTTTGAGTGCCAAAGGTTTGCATCCCTCTCGGTTTTGCAGGAAAAAGCCAAAGAGATTAAAGATTTCTTTTCATTCTGTTCATTTCATAGTTTTTCAGCACTGGAAAAAGTCTTAAATTATATCATTTTAATGCCATACTGTACTTCAGTGCTTCTGCTTAAAGCTAAAGGTGACGTCTGTTCCACCATTAAGACGCCTCTGGTCTTCATTCGGTACAAACAGTTTGACTGTAACGGATCCTGACTGCAGTCACTCTGAGGTTCCCAGGACGGTTTTGTGTTGGTAACCTCAGTAAAGTGGACATCATGTAAACTAAAACACATTTCCTGTTACACAGCACTTTTGACCAAATAACAGAAGGTTTATTATAGAAGGTTTATTAACGTTGTGTTTCTCTGTCCAGTATCACAATGAATGAACACGAGTTCCCTTTTGCGTCTGGGTTCCTCTTAAGGTTTCATCCTCATGTTTGTCGCCTCTGACTCACTCGTTACAGACAAATTAATAAACTACTGTAGTCATTTTAATATTTTTTTCTCATCTTAAAGGAAATTTATATCTGGAATTGATATTTCTGTAGATCTGCTCCACACAATAATCTGTAAAAAGCTTTAAATCATTTGATTTTATTATTATTATTATTTTTAAAGAAAATGAGACCTGAATTTTAATGTTAATGTTACTTGGCTTTCAAGCAGCTAAATCTTTAACATTATACTGAGGTGTGAACACCAGAGCTTAGCATAAGAGGGCAGCCAAGGTCCTCCAGAACAGTTTTATAAATCATTATGAGACAAATTTTGTGTTTTTAAAGACTTTAAGACTTTTAAACATCTGATTGTTTTATTGGTGTTAAAACCAGAGTTTATCACTATAGTCCACATGCTAATCCATTTTGCGGTGTGTCTTTGTCTAGATGGGGAGGAATGTGGGTGGGGCTAAAGGAGTAAATAAAATACTCGTATTTAAATTTTCACAATCCATGCTTCTTTATCATTACTCTCTCTTCAAGTGTTTATTTATTTTTTTTTAAAAAAGGAAGAAAAGTCTCTGTAAGGAAATCAACATAATCAGAAAAATTCTCATCACAATAAACACAGACGGAGCTGGTAATAATTATTCTGATTTATACACATTTCCTCACACATTTCTATCATTTTATTTTGATTCGCGACAATGACCTCTGTTAAACACTGTTACGATTAAAATAGAATTGAAATCGAATTGTTGATCATTTCATGAAACACGAAATGCCCTTGTTTCCAACGCGGGTGTGCAAACCTTTATCCTCCACTCATCAGGAGCATTTCAGCTGGAAGAAGATAACAGAAAAGAAAAAATCCAACTGAAACTAAAATTCATAGAAAGGAGGAGAAATACATGCTGTTTCATAATAAAGCCACAATAAAATGCAGGCTGAAACAAAAAAAAACTGCCAAAACCACCAAACACACGTCCTGCTCAGAACAAGCCAGATGTTGTACCTCAGTGTGCAGGGTAAAGCCCTTTAACATTACACTGCTGGACGAGTCCGGGACATTGTCAAACTGTGAGGAGAGAGTGCGCTGTGAGAGAGAGAGAGAGAAATAAGTGCTTACCATCCCTCCATCAGACTGAAGGAGAGCAGTGGAGGCATGATTAGGGCAGAGCTCAGAGTACGGCCCCTGCAGCGCCAAGAGCACCCCAAAACCAACAGCAGGGGGAGAACAGAAAGGGGTTCAGAGATAATAAGGAGCATTACATTTTCACGAAATGGAAAAAAAAAGATGTAGCAGTTGATTTAAGTCATGTTTAGATCATGTAAGTATTTCTGCAATATATACTGTATACAGTAAAAGCTGAAAAGGGGTAATAATGGCAGACCAGCACCCTCTTGTGGTCATTTGGTGCAGGTACATGAGAAAAAAGTGAAACGAGAGAAAAGGAGATGGTGTATACAGTACAGCCACATTAATACAAAAATCTACCCCCAGCTCATTCATGACACCCTTCCACCACCCTAATGACGTGGCAGTTTTACACATGTTCCCAGGTCCTGATGATGTAATTCCTGTTCTTAGTTGACAAAAGTATACAATCTTCAACTGGTGAAGCACATTTACTGCACGTTCGGACATTTTGTGCACTTTTCTGTTTATCACGGTTGTAAAGAGTGATTATTTGAGTTATCCGGAGCCATTCCTCTCTCATCTCTATGAGCACCTGTAATTTACTGGATTTTTGTTGTTGTTTGTGCAGCATTCATACCATGAGACGAAAATCATCTGTGAAAATGATGCAACTACATATACAGTACTGTTTTGTGTGACAAGATCAAATTCACTGAGATCATATTATTCCCCGTTTGTGGCTGATTTGATAAAGGCATGAATGAGCAGGGCGCAGCTATTCCTATTAAAGTGGCCAGTGTGTGTAAGAAATAAATAATATGCAAAATAAAGCAAAACAATCAGACCAATATCAGTTTATCAGCATGCAATTAGTATTTTAATCTGATGTAAGTCTACGCCTGGGGTCCCTATAACACACAGATGAACCTGCTCATTAAATACGTTTTCACAGAAACATTTCCCAGTCTATCCAATTTTCTACAAAAGTGGTCTCGTGGACTGTTTCTGACACAGTTTTTGCTCTGGTGCTGGATAACTTTAGGTTGTAATGTAAATGTACTACTTATGAAAACATGTGACTTGTCACATCAAATCAGTTATTAAGTCACATTTAGGGCGATTTGAGTTCTGCATACAGTATTTTTAGATATTAGATTCCTGGTCCACTAAGCTTCATTAAGATCATTTTGACTGAAGTTTATTACTGTATCATATCCGGTTGCTGAGATTTGGTCAGTGTGAGTTTGTGTAAGAGGAGAGTCAGTGGAAATCCTATTTTGAGAAAATATAAATAAGAATCTCCTCGTGCTCGGTGGGTTCCCTCCGGGTTCTCCGGTTTCCTCCCACAGTCCACAGATATGCAGGTTAGGCTAATTGGCGTTCCCAAATTGCCCGTAGTGTGTGAATGAGTGTGTGAGTGAGTGTGTGTGTGTGTGTGTGTGCCCTGTGATGGATTGGCACCCTGTCCAGGCTGTACCCCGCCTCGTGCCCTAAGCCCCCTGTGATCGGCTCCAGGCCCCTGTGACCCTGAATACAGGATAAAGCCGTGTAGAAGATGAGTGAGTGAGATAAATGAGATTTCTGTGACCTAGTAATAAAGAGGGAACACGCCGTCTCACTGTGACACCAGCATGTTCGTGCTAGCTATAAAAGTAACTTCACTAGCAGGGCGTGTTTACAATGAAAATTTTTTTTTCTATGACTAATGGAGTAATCAGCTTGGATGGTGTTCATTAAAGTGCTTTAGGATAAAAACCTTTCTCAGTTCTGTTGAAGGATCAGGAAGATGGAAAATTTTTATACATTTCACATCCTGCCCTCTAGTGGCCATTGCGCAAAACTGACATGTGCAACATGTGACCTGCCTCATATGTGCATTTATCATTATTTTTCCAGACTTTGTAAGACAAATGTAAGACATTTTGTACTTCACAAGAGCTTATAAATGGAGTTTCATTTTTACGCATGTTATAACCTACACATTGTATGGTTTAGTCTATATGTTTATACGCTACGGCTCTGAATTTAAGAGTGTGTGTAATACTGAATGCTCCACTGAACTCTAACTAAGAATAAATGAAGTGCTGCGTGTGTCCTCTGACCAGGTACGAGTCACCGGGTGGGTATTTGGGGCTTCTCCTTTGCAGCGGCTGAAGCGGCGGCCTCTCTCTGATGAAGCATGGCTTTCTGAGGGCCCGGCGCAGCACCAGACCCAACAACACAGCCACCAGCAGCAAACCCACAAAGGCCATGAGGATGATGAACCACAGCTCCGTGTAGAACCTGTATCCCGATGCATACTGGCCAGTCTTACCACCCGAGGTCGGCTCGGTGGCATCTGTTCAGGGGGAACATTTTATTTTAGACAACATTCAAATAATGAAGTGAAAAATGCTAATGCGCAGTAGATAAGTAAAAGTGACTACACACACAGGAACCTATGTGGGCTGAAATATTTAATTTGGTTTGGAATTTATATATTGAATGAATTAAGATCTAAATTCAATGTAGTGCAAAAAATTTAATATAACAGGTTTCTAATAACGCATCTCACATGGACCGCTAACACGGCCATGTCCTGGTCACATGATCAACATTTATTCACTTAAATGAAATCCAATTATTTAAATATAAAGTCTTATATATACAATCTGGTTGTGAATGTTTATCAGTTGATTTTGAGAGCAAAGCCAGTAAACTAAAACTAATTTACTGGATGAATTTAATCAAGAAGATTATTTTTAAATTGAGCATTATTAGTTTAAATAATTGTTTAACCCTTTGTTTGTCTTTAATCTCATTTTCCGTCGTAGTTCTGCAGGAAACCCAAAGGTTACAGGATGCAGATGTGTATTTATCATTCCAATCCATACTTAAAAAGCAGGAGGACACAGAATCAGCAGAAGCTTACCTACACCGGTAGCGGAGCTGTACTTGATTACAGGGGAACTGGCACTGCCACTGTCTGTCGTACACGTTACTTGAAAGACTAACGCTAGGAAGAGAGGTTTGTGTCGAGATCAGTGAGAGAGAGAAAGGAAAAAGAGAAGGAAAAAACTATTAAAGGAGTGGTAAAGGTGTCTGATAATGTAACTGAAAAGACCGCGAGGCTCATTAGCAGGTCAATCATGCATCACACTGAAATATATAGAGCTGCTATGCTATGCCATAAATAAATAGCTATCATAATAAATAGCTGTGATTCTATTCAAATGAAATCTTGTTTTAGAGATTTTCTGTAACCTGCACTCACACTCCAGCCCAAATGGTGGCAGTAATGTGCCTGAATCTTGGCTTGATAAGAAATCACAGTTAACCTCCCTACATACAAACATTCGAGTTACAAACTTCTGAAGATACGAACATGCATGCTGCATACAGATCTGAACGCAAATGAAGTTAATTAATACTTTTATCGGAGGTGCGGGGGACGTAGACGAAGCTGTGGAAGCCACTGTAAAGGCGAAGGCCACTTTCGGTCAAGGCGTAATCACTCAGAGGTCCGTTCAGAAAGAAAGATCCGCTCCAGTCCACGAAGACCAGGGTCAGGTTACTCTGCACTACAAACGGCTCCTTATACTGTGGGGCTACAACAATGTCACAATAAGGTCAGACTAAACTGTCATGACAAGACTTTGTAAGAGAAACTGACAGTTTTAGGGATATGGTACCTTCTTTTAGTGTAGTGATGGAGACCCAGACAGATGCTGCACTCCCCATGTTGTTATATGAGACGACACAGACCTCGTAGGTGGTGTAGGGGAGGAGGGCAGTGACATTGAGACTCAGCCCCTTCCCAAAGAACCTGGTCTCCACCGGTCCTACGGAACAGGGCACTGGCACTGGTTGCAGCGGTTGGGGACAAGCCGTCCGCGCCAGCAACTCACAGCTACCGCAGAAAGGCGAAAAAGACAGAATATTTGGTGAACAAATGTACACTGATGTCGAAATGTTTTGTTATAGGAACCAAAAGTCTGTTCATTGCAAAGCACCTCTCGATGATGCCGTTGGGCTGCAGGGGTTCATCCCACTCGAGTAGAGCTGATCGGGACGTTAGAGTTACGAGTCGGGGCGGAGGCTGCTGGGATGGAACCGAGGCCTGAGTGCGGAGCTCGCTCGCTGGGCCACGGGTGCAACACATGAAGCAGGTACAAGCCTCCACCCTGATAGAGTATGTGGTGAAAGGCATGAGGTCATGCAGTGTCAGCTGCCGCGACGTCCCCTCTGACAACTAGACAGGAAGAAAGATGAGATCTGTTGGCTGTTGAGGAGCAACGAGTGAATGAATGAATGGGTGGATAAATAAAAAAACTAATGAATAAATAGGGGCTGGTCTGAATAGGTGGATGTAGGGATAAATGACGAGATGGATGGTGTACAGTCTTATGCTAAAGTTTAGGCACCCCTTGTTAACAGATTTTGGTGATTTTTTTAATTGAAAAGATGTTAACACAGTCTCTCTTGAAAATGGACAAAATGCACAATATTTTCAGCAAACACTGAAAAAAGCATAGTTACTTCTTATGACATAAATTGAACAAAAATAAAAACATTATTATGGCACTGTGCAAAACTTTGGGCACCCTAAGAGTTCCAGAGTCTCAGATTCTTTCTACAAGGTTTCAGACCTTAATCAGCTCGTTAGATCAGATGCATGGCAACGGCTGTCATTAGTAAATGCCAATTTAAAAGCTTTACAAATACTTCGACTCTTCAAACCTTGTGCACACACTTGCGGACACTTAGCTGGCTATAAAAAGCCTTTGCAAGCTGTGATATCTGCCAGAGGAGGTGTTACTAAGTACTGATTATATAGGGCGCCCAAACTTTTGCACAGTGCTACAGTACAATAATGTTTTTATTTTCTATCTTTGTTCAACTTATGACTTAAAAAGTAACTATGCATCAATGTTTGCTGACAATATTGTGCATTTTTTTCCTTTCCAAAAGAAACTGTGTTAACATCTTTTCAATAAAAAAATCACCAAAATCTCTTATCTATCAAGGGGTGTCTAAACTTTTGCACAATACTGTATAACTGGTGGGTTAGTTGGTTGGTTGAACGTATGTCTGGATGGTTGCATAAATAAATGAATTTATGGAGGGCTGGGAGGTTGCTCAGTGGATAGTGGGTTGTTTTTCATGGACAGGTGGAGGACTTGATGGTTGGGTAAGTGGTTGATGGTTTGTTTGCTGGAATGGTTGGATGGTTGGATGGATAGACAGATGGATGGTTTGTTGTTGGGATTGATAATCAGTTGGGATGTTGGTTATTTGGATGATTACATGGAAAGATGGTTGTTTGCTTGGATGCTCCACATACAGATGCTTTCACTAATTTCAGACATTCGGATATCAGAGCAGTTCCACGTATCTTAATGAAGAATTATTACTGTCTCACTGTGTTATTCTAGCAATAAAATGTCGGGTTGAATGACAGAGTGAAGACAATGGTTGTGTTGCTGTGTAATGAATGCAGAGGTGTACCAGCAGGTGTGAGTCTTGTTTCTGGTCAAACACCCTGTAGATGGTGACGATGCCATTGGGTTTGGCAGGAGGACTGATATCCACCACGGCAGAGGTGGCATGGATGTGCAGGAATGTGGGAGGGTTCACACCCTCGGGAGGAGCTGGACCAGTCCGACCCATAGTCCAAGGGCTTCCTGTGCGTCCTGCAGAGTTCACGACCCACAGCTGGAAAAAAACAACAACGACCCTTTAACAAGGTGCTCTCAGGAATAAGTTACCAAGAACTCCAACATCTGGACAGTAGTTCAGTCTCAATATTGTAGGTTAATAATAGTCAATAGTGCTCGTCTTTACTGCAGTATGGAATCGTTCAGCATTATTTAAAACAAAATGTTTGTGAAATTACCATTCATTTGGACATTTCTCCATGGAAAACCTGTTTAAACTGTAGATTTATATACAGCTCTGGAAAAAAATTCTTATGTTTCTTATGTTTTTTTTTTCTTACTGCATGTGTTGGTGAGATGAAGAGTTTTGTTTCAATTTTGTGGATAGCTGACAATATTTCACCTAAATTCAAATTATAACTATTGTTATTTAGAGTGTACTGTATATTTAACGGAAATTACGTCATCACAACACATCAAAATAACCCAATTAGCCCATGCAGTATTTGCAGAGCTTTTAATAAGTCAAATAAAACAAAATGCAAATAATTTGTAAACATGTTGTGTTGATGCTTTGGCTTAATATCATTAATAAAACCAGTATTTAGTGGAATAACACAGATTTGCAGTTACAGCTTTCATGAGTTTTGTCTCTCCACCAGTTTTTCACATTACTGTTGGGGAACTTTATACCACTCTTTATACAAAGAATCAAACAGCTCAGCTTTACTTTGTGGCCGTCCATCTTCCTCTTGATGAGGTTCCAGAAGTTTTCTGGAGTAAATTGCAGTGGGCTCTTACTTTTTCCATGAGCTGTATATGTTTTTTATTGTTGTTGTTGAATTAAACTGTTTTTCAATTAAACTGTTTTTCACAGAAGTCAAGAAAATCACAACTCCAGCTGAATAAACAAGTCAAGCTGAGAGGTTGTAGGGGACATTTGGACTTTACTAGTGGGTCATTGGACGTGACGCTGGTCCAGTAAGACCGTACCGAAGCACCTCGCCTTTCGGCACATACTCCCTCCCTCCCATGTCCCCCACCTGCTACTCACAGGAACTTCATCCTGTCTTGTCTACACTTCACATCCCAAAACTGCCAGCATCCATTACGCATCGTCTTTGTGTGAAATCTACATGGAAATTGCATTTCACCTTCGTTAAGGCGCGCGTGAACACACGGATAGGTAACGTAATCTTATTTTGGCGAGGAGCTGTTGGTGTAATTAGAGAGGAGGAACAGCGAAAGGTCAGCCGGGGTCTCGATTTGCATGAGTAAGTAATTTGTAGACTGTCAGTTGGAATGGAGGCGACAGATGGATGTTCTCGCAGATAGGGTTAAATTAGCCTCAATAATAGGCAATTAGACTGTGATCAATCAGAATGATAGATCTAAATGGCAATATGTAGGGACTGCATGCTGCACTGCATTCTTGTCTGGAGACACGAGTGTGAGGGCTGTAGGAGTGTGATCTGGTGGCGGCGCTCGTGGTCACACAAAGGCCATCGTGTCAGCCTAAAGACCGAAAAGGTCAACTCAGGACGAGTAAGATGGAGGACGAAAGCGAGTTCACTCAGACACGTTATAGAGATTCAGAAAACCCCATAAACATCAGTTTATAAATGAATAACAGAGAAAAAAGTGCGTTTAGCTTTCCACTGCGTGACTAGGACATCCTCACGTCCTTGTGTGTGGAGCGGACCTTTTTACTGCAGCACCAGCACTTGCATACTGAGCTGTTACTCCAGTAATTAGGAGAAAATAAAAATATGTCATGTGTGAGCTCTAATGGATTTGGGTTTAAGCAGTGAGGTGAGAGTCTGCCCGGCGACAGGTTCCGGGAGCGCTCCGCCACGCCCCGCTCATCACTCACCGGGCCAAAAAGCAACCGCTTCCAACTGGAGAGCTAATTAAAGTTCGGCATAAAAGTGTCAATAAAATATGTAGCTCATGCTGCTCATGGAACAGGTTTGGTTCTGCTGAGAGAGTCGAACTGAAGGAAATCCTGAGCGAGGTGAAAGAAGGTGCGCGTTATGATATTTTCGATAAAGACATCAATCACGGGAGAAACGATGAGGCCCTGCGATCTCGTTACAACGCCAAACCTCATAATGTAGTGAAATTACAAACATGGCGGTGTTAAAGTGCACAGGTTAAAACACAGACAGCTTCCTCTCAGACGCTGTCAGCATTCTCTCTCCAGGGAGAGCAAATTGGTATTAAAAGGTCTTTCCGATGCTTGTACTTATAAAAGGCAACGATGGCTAATTCGATGGCTTCGATCGTAATCAGGAGCGCGACGCCGTGCCAGAGATTAATCGCCCTGTCACCTGTCCGTTGTTGCTCAGCCCCTGTCATAAATTACAGCTCATAAATAAAATGGAACAATCAGGCCGAGTCTATCAATTTATCCCACGCCCAGCCCATGCCGCTCACACCTGACAATCAAATGCTAATGTTATTTTGCTCTAAAGGCTAGCCTGTCAATTAAGAAGGATCCTTTAAAGTGGAGCAATGCTATGAATATTGGTGATAGATTAAACACCTGTCATTAAACTAAAGGCAGGCGGTGCGGCTGAAACGGTCCAGAGACCTCATTCACTACCACGAGTGTTGTACCTGTACACGGTCTAAATTTACAATGGGGTACGGCCATACACTCAAAACATGGTATTGGTGCTAATGAAAAAAGTGAATTCTCAGACAGGATCATAAAACACCATTTTCATAACACTTAACGCTTCTTATCTCCTGATCCATGCTTCATTTTTGTAAATATTCACACACGTTTATATTTTTATTAGATAAAAAGAAACACATTTGCTACAGTAAATACAATTTCATGCCCTTTTATGTTTTAGTGTCTGTAACTTTTTTGAGTTCAAATCGTTCAATGATCTTAATTGTCATTCAGATGAAACTTGGCCAATTTAGTGACATGGTTACGGACACTACAGATTTTTTGCTTTTTAAGATTTTACCAAAAATCGATTTGAGCAACTGTTTTTGCAGGTCAAATGCTTCTAGAAGTTTACACCAATTTCAGTATCGATACTCAAAGAAATATAAATAATTAGCATTTTAAATGATTACTGTTTGAAGAGAGACAGTATAACACTGAAAAATGGCCATTTTCAGGACACATATAAAATCATCTCTCAAAACTTTCTGGAGTTAGCAACTTGAAATTTTTATGGAAGCAAGATCGGTCACTTCCATGTTGCATAAACTTCAGAAGGAGCTTCTTTGGTACACACATTTTTTTGTATTATATAGTATAACTTAAAATACTACTATTACTACTGCTAATAATAATAATAATAATAAAACCAGCACCAACACTGTGTTTTGGGCAACAAGTAAGTTTTAAAAGTTAATTAATAGTTTTTGTAATTGATTAAACTTAATGAAACACAAAACAAAAAAAGAAAAAAACACTACACTACAAAAGCTACGTCACCTGGTACTCGTAGGCCGTGTAGGGCAGCAGCTTGTGGTCATGATAGACAGTTGAGATGTTGCGATAGACAAGTGTAGGCTGGCTTCCTGTTTCTTCCCCGAGCCTCCTATAAAGCTCATAGTGCAGGAGTTTGCCATTTGCTTGGGCCGGAGGAGACCACGAGAGCAGGAAAATGTTCTGCAATCCCTCCGAGTCTGTCTGCAGCTCCAGCAGGGGTGCACTCTGTCCAGCAGGGGGCGCCTCCTGAGTCTGAATCGAGGACCAGTCGCTTGCAGCACATCCGAGCAAAGTGCAAGCCTCCACTCGCACCTCATACCTGAGAAAGAGTCGCATACAGACGCTCAAACTCACTGTGTCCCTGTCACAGTGTAATGGTATAAGCATGGATGATCCACACCTATTAGATATTTTTATATTTTTAGTTGTAAATACAATATTTTTGGAACAAGGTAGCATCAGTAGTGGCAGAAGGATTCAAGGAGAAAAGAGGAAATGAGAGAAGGAGAACTGGATGAAGGTCATCTGAGAGAATAACATTTATTTTAGCCCTCTGAGCTCATCTTAACATGAGTTTATAGACATGGCTTCCCAAGCATCCTTCATCTGACCGCTGCTCTACCTTTCAGAGATATTTCTGTAAGTCAGAGTAACATAAAGGATCAAAGGTAAAAGTCTCAAGATCCTAAAACTTTTAGTTATTTATCTGGGTTTCTCGCTCCTCTCTTTTATTATCCTTTGTACCTGTAAGTCCCTATTATGACTTCTGCAGTAGATCTGTTTCGAAAAGCGACACAACAGTGTTAGAGAAGAAGGAGAAAACCAACCTGACTAAATATATCATGGTAAGTGTAGTTTGTAAAATATAGTAAGTCCAAAAGATTTAAAAGAAATTGTTTAGGAAAAAAAAAAATGACATTCATAAACATCTACAGTAAAGTGTAATAGTTAATAAATAATTAAGTGTAAAATGTGTGATATTTATACGAGAGGTGGTCATAAAATTCACATTTTCTTATGAAGAAACTGTTAAAAATATTTGCCCAAATCATGTCTCCAGAAATGAGTACGTTCATGAGCATTTCTTCTTGTTTTAGAAGAACTGGCGGTACAGTTCCGCGAGATGCCACTAGGGGGGCCGAAACCAAAATGGCGCACATGGTTGAAAAAGCTGAAGTGAGCCTTCTTCATGATGACACGTCAGGCCATTCAGCTCTAAAAAACGAAATTTTGCCTCATCCATTAAATCTGCAGTAGTGGTGTAAAGTGTGATCTAACGCCTACCTGTGGTAAGGCTTCAGAGCAGTGAGAGAGAAACTGCGGCTCTGGAAGGCGCTGTGATGCGGCGCGAAGACCACCCTCTTCGCGTTGGGCTCGGCTGGGTCACGTGTGTAAAGCGAGTAGCTGATGATCACCCCGTTTGTTCGTGCCGGGGGCTCCCACTGCACCAGCACGCTTAGAGGCGCAAGGATCTGCAGCTGAGGAGGAGCGACTCCGGATGGAACCGAAGGCTGTGTGCGAGACACTTCTGTGGGGCTGGTGGTCGTACCCTGGCTGTTATTAGCCGTGACCGTGTAGCTGTACTCAATGCTGGGCAGCAACATAAAGTCATGGTAGCGTGTATCCATGCCGGTGTATATGAGGCGGCCGTCACGCCGGAGTTCGTAACCTGTGATAACCCCGTTAGGATGATCGGGCTCTTTCCATGACACCTCCACTGACTCGGGGCCTGTGACCTTCAAAACTGGGGCTGGCATGCTAGCAGGCGGGGCCTCTTTGGTTAGAGTAGAGGTGGGCAGACTGGCAGTGCAGCCTCCATTAGTGCAGGCTGTTAAAGTAAGCGTATATGGAGCATGCGGCTGTAGATTAGACACCTGGACACTCAGCTTTTTCCCGCGGTAAACCACCTCGCTGTTGACCTGGAGGATGTACTCCACAATCTCCCCATTCTGAATGGATGGTACAGTCCATGATGCATTCAGGGAGTGGGATGTAATACTGTACACAGCGGGTGGCTCGACTATTGCTGGTGCCGCCTCTAACGTTCGAACCGTAGTCGGTCTGCTGGTAACGCAGCCAGATACTGTGCATGCGGTTACAGCGTAGCTGTAGTCAGTGTACGCGGTCAAATCCTCGTCAGTGTAGTTTAACACAGACGAGTCAAAGCTGAAATGGAAGCCAATGTCATCTCTCTGAATCCTGTAACCCAAAAGGACACCATTGGCCTCCAATGGCGGTGTCCAATTGACAAAGAGCTCATTAGGGCGGCCCTCTAGATGACTTACAGTTGGTGGCGGCAGCCCATTCGGGGGAGCTTGCTTGGTTTGAACAGTCACCCCCGGGCTATCGGTTGACCCTGCTTTGTTCGTAACCCGCACCTGAAATTTATACCTGCTCCAGGGCTTCAGGCCAGAGACATTGCAGGAGAAGCTAAGTGCCTGGACGTCTCCTTCTGTACACACAACCTTGGCTTGTTCTGTGTCAACGTCGTCTTCATCACTCTTCACTGACAATACTTGATAATATAGGATTCTCCCATTGGCTTTTCCCGGCGGCACCCAGTGGAGCTCCACGCTGTCAGCGCCAATGTCCTGGACACTAGGGGGCAGCTGGGAGGAGGGAGGGGCCTCGTCAGTGGTGATATGCTGTGGGACAGTCCTGGTGCAGCCTGCTTCTGTGCAAGCCTCAAGAACCAACGAATATGTGGTGTAGGGTTCCAAGCGACGGAACAAGAAATGGCGTGAAAGACCACTGAACTCCAGGTTATCATCACTGTAGATGTTATAAGTCTGGAGAGAAGACACAACACAATACATCCTACAGTACATTTCTTATGTGTACAGGACATTTTTGTCGCAATTATAATAAAAATACCTTAATGATGCCATTGGGTGAGGCAGGTTCTGGCCAGTGCAGCAGCAGTGCACGTCCGTGTTCTCTCTTCTCCACAGTGAAGTTGGTCAGACCACTGGGAGAAGCCTGTAAAGTCTGAACTATAGCCCAAGGGCTGCAGGCACTACCTGCTCTGTTCACCGCCTCCACACACACACTGTAGGTGGTGTACGGTTCTAAACCAAATACATGGGCCTGGTGCACATCCCCCTGAACCAGAACACACACACACACACACACACACAAGTATTCAGTGAAATCAACAATTATCATTCCCTGTCATATTTATTTTAAGCTCATACTTATGTTAATAGCCCATCCAATTCTTAAATAGTGCAGTTGTTCTATAAACAAAACAAATGTTGCCGTGCATGGCATCAGTAGGAAGATCTGGTGCCAACAGTCCCTCGGCCCCCTGCTAGCTTTTACACCCGCCTATCATGACACCAGGAGGCGATGGGCCGTTTAAAAGGTACCTTTTTAACGTGGTGAAATATGGAACGCGCTTGGGCTATAAACGTGGCAAACATATGCACACTGTCAATAGCAACAGCTGCTTCATTCCACTTTATTTCGGCACTGAGACTTATATCTGGCCCCTAGATGGCAATGCTATCAAACACTTTCCCAAACACGGATGCTGCGATATTAACGAGCACATGCGCTCGCTGAACCAAGACACTCAAGGCAGCCATTAAAAAGCGACTAAGACGATTGATTTTGGTTATAGATTTTCAAATAAATGTTAACAGCATGGATTCCTAAAATGGGATGTGCTTAAGTTTTGATTAACAGAATTGGAATACATTTAATACTATGCAAAACAGGCATTAAATAATATCATGATCCAAACACACACCGCTCTGTACCGTGTGTGCCACTGCTGCGGGAGAACTTCAACAACTTGGGTTAAGACGTTGAATTTTGAAACCCGTGCCCAGGATCCTGGAAAGGCGAGACTCGGACAGATCTCATCCTGACAAAAGCGCTAATCCCACTTTAGCTGTTTCAAAGGGAAATCAGTGTAACCGTGTCAGAGAAAGACAGAGAGAGTGTTTCCTGTGTTAGAGCGCTGCAATTAGACGCTGTACAGGCATTCAGTCATTTGTACAGAGAGGGGGAAAAAAAAGTCTTTCAACATTTTTTCTCCTTTTCCCCTTTCAACTCGACACAGGTCTATCTCGTCTCATCCGCGGCTTGCATGCGAGTTATTTCCTGTGACAGCGCTGGGGGTCGCCTGGGCCCAGGGATGATTTTAATTAAGAATAACCATGTGTATTTGTCACAACAATTATGCTAATTAGCCAAAAGCAGAGATTCCTGACCCTTCAAAGGTGTGTGTCTGCCTCATCTGCATATAGGAAGACAAGCCTGGCGCGCCTGCTGCTGCTGACTTCAGCCTGAACGAGCTTCCATTAGGACGTAGCAGAGTTTAAAAATCATCCATTAAAATATGCGAAAAAAATATTCGTATATTGTACTGTGCAAAAGTTTTAGGCACCTGTGTTTTTTACTATGTTATACATGTTTATTTTACGATTTTATTATTAAGTTAGTACAAAAAAAATTCTGATTTCAAACATTAGTATTCCAGCAAAAGAATTAATAAAATCCTGTAGGGAAATATCTCAGTACAGCCAGAAAAGAATGCAGCATATTATGTAAAAGACCAAAACACAAAAAAACATCAGGGCTTTGCTACACGATAAAAAGAAGCAGGTGAGATAAATCCCTCAGAAGGACCGTGTCTGGTTCTGCAGGATGTTCAGTAAAACTAAGCCACTCATTTCTTTATAAAACTGCACACACTGTACTGAGACTATATTTTAAGCAAAGTATCATCACACAAATTACTGACTTTATTATTATTAATGAATTTATAGTATTTTTTTTGAATGTAGAAACATTTTCTTGAAGGCATCCCTTCTCTCACTCATCATCATCTATACCGCTTTATCCTGTGCAGCGGGTCACAGGGGACTGGAGCCTAAACCAGGAGACTTAGGGCACGAGGAGGGAAACACCCTGGACAGGGCACACACACACATACACCCAATTTGGAAACAGCAATTTACCTACAGTAATCTTCATGTCTTTGGACTGTGGGAGGAAACCAGAGAACCCGGAGGAAAGCACGGACTCAGAGGAGTGAATCAAACCCGGACCCTGGAGGTGCAAGACCACAGTGCTAACCACTAGACCAACGCTCATCCTGGTCTACAGCAGTTATTTGCATGCGCCTAAGAATTGTGCACAGTACTGTATGTGTTTAATTAGTGTTCATTTTGTAATGATGGCGCATTTCTGTGGATTTCAGCATTAATCAAGCCAATACAACTCCACTAGCTTTGCTCTTATTAAAATAAAATGTGTAAAGGCTGCCACACTGGCATTAGACAAGGGGAGAAAAAAATCAATTCAGTTACATATTACAATTCTTTTTTGTGGCAAATTCAAGCATGACTACACTGACTCCATTATCAATTTTTAAAAAATAAAATAAAAATGCATATATTTTTGCATTTAAAGTGGTAAAATGTTGCTGTTCTGTTATAATCCTACAGGAGGCGCACTCTAAACATATTCACACCGAACTGTGTCCTGTGTGGTAGAAGCAAATTATTTGCTCAGTTTGTTTAAAAAAAAAAAAATCTGGAAAAAAAACTATTGGATCCTGACATTTATAAAATTGTGATACTTACAGAATCCCAATACAAAAAGAATCGGCACCAAGGTATCGTGATCATATCGTATCAGGACGTCCCTGGTGATTCCTGTCCCTAATAGACATAGTTACAAAATGATTCGTGTGAACATTTTTTTAAAATATAATTTATAGTATGTGGAATTATATTAAAGATCTGCTCGTTATATCTGCCAGTATAATTCACCTTCACCGTTGTGACAGGTTTACACAATTAGATTAAAAAAAAAATCTTCATCATGACCTGGTATCGCACCATGAGCTGTAAAGTAGCCATCATTTACATTTGTACAGAAGAATTTCCTCCGGGATTAATAAAGTTTTATCTTATCCTAAAATGATCCGGTTCATCACTAAACATAGCTGCTGATTAAACTGGAAACTTTTTTTTTTGCTTTTTGCTTATTTCATATTCTATACACATTCCTTCTAATAAGACGCCACTTGAAGCGAACCGAAATCAATAACACACACACACACACACACACACACACAAAACCCCAGTAGATACTTTCAGGCTCGCCTGATTGACCAAACCTCCTCTTCTAACCACAGTCCAGCCATCCGAGCCTCTTAATGCTAAGTGCAGCCATAACACCAGTATTAAAGGGGAGAGCGGAGCACGTAGCTGTGGACGAGCTCGTCATTGAAAAGTCTGTGGCCTCTTGTACAGGGGTAATAATGAAACAGCAGACTTTACTAGAAGGGTCTCTGACAGTTTACGAGATCCTCGCTTTGGAGAGATGATTTGCCATTTTGAATGGGAGACCCTGGTTTAAAAAAAAAAAAAAAAGGCTCCAATCAGGTTGAGAGCTCTCAAATCACTGGGCAGTTCTTCAGTCTGAACCAGAGTCTGATGAAGGCTTCCATCTCAGATGAAGGGCACGGCTTCTCTCAAATGGAGACGCAGTTACACCATGTGTCCACATTATCATCGTGACGGCACGGGGAGTAAAACTTCCCCAAGAACGGCCTTTACAAACTCCACGACTAAGTACAAGACTAACCTCTTGTTAGTATTTACTAAGCTTCGAAAAAATATTTAGACAAAGCGGACAGGAAACCCAGACGAAACAAATCCACGTCTATAAAGAAGACGCACGCCGTCTGCGTCTATTCGTGCTACAACAGCTGTCTTTGTTTAATAAAGCAGCGAGTCTCACTACAACCCATAAAGCAAAGTGTTATCGAACAGCAGCCTTTATGGCGTTCATCCTATTAGTTAATGAGCAGCCATGTTTGCCGAGCCCCGAACTAGCTGCTCAGAATTCCGCTCAGATCGTCCTGCTCTCCAAGTGCACACCTCGCCGCCTGCAAAAAAGGAAAAAAAAAAAAAAGAGACATGGTCCAGCGCTTGCTCATCTTGTCTATACACTCTTTGCTCTCTTCTTAATGATACACTAACAGATTGTAAACATGCTGTTGCCGTTTCAACATCCCTCCCCTCCTCCTTTCTCATTTTTTTCCTGTGCATTTTTTAAACAATGTCCTTCATGTTAGAGTGGTTACAGGCAGCAGAAGGACATCATTAGAGCCATGGTTAAACTGCAATTTACACCATTAGGAAGGCAGGAGCAATTTTTATTGCCTAGTAAATTTCAGCTCTGAAATATTCGGACCATATGGCTCAATTTGTGTAATAACCTTAATTTCTTGCACCCTTCAGGTCCTCCTGCCTCTCCGACAGAGTTGGGCTTCTGTGCACAAAAAAAAAAAAAAAAAAAGAGGCAAAGTGTCTGCGGTGCACCGGTGAGATTAATAAGGTGTCACGTCCTGTTTGGGTGAAGGCGTTGGAACAGCGGCCAGATGGTATCGCGGCAAATGACTGTCAGGGGTCCTGATCTAATCAATAGGATGTATTAATACATCTCCCATCGCTGGGAACCTCGTGGGGCTGCGGCGCAACATCTGGAAAGACTGGGGGGGGGGGATGAGAGGGAGAGCAACGGGAGGAAGATAGAGAGCAAGAGAGAGAGAGAGAGAGAGAGAGATGGACGGAGGTACAGAGAAAAATGAAGGCAGGTAAAAAGGGAAAAAAAAGAGGAAAACTATACACTGAGAATGACGAGGATTAGAGAGAAAGCAGTTTAGGAAAGAAAAAGATACATGGTGGAGTTTGCATCAGATGAAAAAAAAAAAGGAAGCAGAAAGACGACTCGTGACACTGGATAAACCTCTCTCTCTCTCTCGTGGAGCTTTGATAAGTGTTTGGTAATGAGGGGCGTCTGCACACATGGCGAGGGAGGCAGGTTTTTGGCGGCTAGGACCGCCTGCGCTCCGTAGCCTCATTCAGTCCTGCCGCTGTGACGTGCCCATTAATCAGCCTCTCTGGCACCGGCTACAGCACACAGCACAGCCAGGGATCAATAGCAGCCCCCCACCCCATCTCTAACTTCAACACACACACACACACACACTCATACACACACTCACACAAAAGCAGAGAGCGAGTTATTGGATAGGCCTGCGCTGACTGGAGAATGCCACGCGTCTCCTCCTGATGCTCCGGTGCCACCGAACATTACGAAGAGGCATTACGGAGCATTACGCCATCTGCTCAGCTCCCTGCCTGCTCGAGACCGTCCTGTGTCTGTGTGTGTGGCGAGGAGAATCTTCTCAAAAAGCCATAAAATACAAGCTAAAACAAACAAACAAACAAACAAACAAACGTGGAGCTGATTAGATTCGAGCTCTCAGGCTTCTGATCCGTCAAAAGCAAACGGTCACGTAACCGCCAAGAAACCCTGAGTAACACTGAGGTTTCTCCCAGAATGCTTGTTTCACTCAACACCTTCATGTTAACTCCATGAGAGAGGATCAACCTGTAGCCATGCAACAGTTGGTTACAGCAAAATCAATACGACACCCTACTGCAGGCCAAGTATTGACACAGCAGGCTGGACAGCTGATCCAGCACAAAGCTCGTGTCCAAAAAAGATCCAGCTGGATCAATGGATTATAAATGTAGCCCTGAGAAACTGTGCTAATAACCACACTCCGAATTCCCGGTATGTCAGGTGGCACGTGAGCAAAGAGGCAGATTCGGGACCGAAGCACGGAAAAGCTGCTAGCTGCTAACTCAGAGAGCGTTTACTACTAGGAGAAGACATCACCAGTAAAAAAAAAAAAAATTAAGATAAATAATAATGCATTTAATTTACTAGCGGCAAAAAATGCTGAGAAATAGGATTAAAAATAGTTTCGCTGTCTGTACCATCACTGATATTTAATCACCTGAGTGCTTTAAACACCTTATCATGGCGACTCTCAGTTCCTCCGGGCATTTCATTAGCGCTGAACAGATACGTTTAGCGAGTTAAGTATGTACATAATTTTGCACACCAAACACACGTCGGGTTTGGAGTGGAGACCTAAAAGTTAATGAAAACTGCACAAACGTAAAGCGAGTTATTTAAAGCGAACTGCAGCAACCTGACCTTTTAATCCTCCATTACAGATGAACAATATGAATATTCAATCCCAAATCCTGCAGACTCTAAACAATAAAAACAAGCTCGAGTCTGATTCAAGGACGGTTGATTCGGAAGTTTAAAAATATTTAACAGTCGTGATCGCATTTCTTTTCATTAAAAAAAAAAAAAAAAAGTAAGAAAACACGAGATGATAAATCAGCAGCACCCATTATCAGGTCAGGGTCATAACTCAAGAGGGCTGAGGACAGCGGAGGAAATTAATTATGAGTTGATTAACAGCAAACTACCTGATGTCACACGTTTGCCCAGCGCTCAAACAAACGCCGACTTCTGGAGGTCAAGATGAACCGGAAAGGGCTGCCAAGAGAATAGCAACCGCAACTGTAAATTATTCCCATAGAAGGAGAGAGAGCCGCTGATAAAAGGCTTAGCTCCGATGACGTTCATTAATTGCTACCCAAATAATTAATTTCTGTATGGAGCAGGCGTTTCTCTGAAGCCCGGTGGGGGAAGTGGAGATTCTCAGTGGGACGTGGATCACTTCCCCTCGTTCTGATGTTATGAGTCTCAGGGCAAATTTGTCGTGAATAAAGAGAAATACGTTTGTAGTGACGGAGCAGCTGGATCGTCTTGGAGTGTCATGGATCACCTGGGCGAGCTTTACAGGTAGACATGGGGAAATTGATTCGGTTACATATTGTGATTCTTTTGTGTGGCAGTAGAAGTAGTATTGTATCTCACCACACTGACTGCAAAATCACTTTTTTTTAAATAAATTTTTAATTTGTATATTTTTGCAGTTTTTTGAGGTGATAAAATGTTGCAGTTCCTCTATAATCCTACAGGTGGTGCTCTAACCTGTTCATACATTGGCAGGCTATTGTTTGCTAAATTTGTTTAGAATTGTAACAATGAAAAAAAAATATTTATATGGATTCAAGATATTTATAAAATCAAAACGGTATTGTAATACAAATCGAATCGGCCCGTATGTATCGTGATATCATCGTATCGGGTGGGAGTCCACGGTGATTCCCATCCCTGTTTATAGGTCAGCAGTCATTAGGTTAGGTTTTGAATAGGGCTGTCAATATTAATGTGTTAATACATGTGATTAATTTAGACATTTTAATGCATTACTATTTTTTAAATGCAAATGAATCATATGACCAAGTTTGACCCTAATGGCTTCCCATAATCGCGGCACGGTTACTCGGCTGAGGAAAAGACGACTGAGGAAACATCACCAGGTGCTGAAAATTAAATTTTCGAGATGGAAGTTTGGATAAAACCAGAGTTGTGTGCTCGAGGTTCCTTCAAGGGGAAATATTTTTACAAGAACACATTAAAGACTAGGTGGGAGCGGTGGTTCAGATGGCTGAGGCTCTCAGTTGTTGATCTTTGGATCTGAGGGTCGAGCCCTGCAGTCAAGTAGGTCGTCATGCCCCTTCACTACCCAGCCGCTGCATGCATCCCGGTCCCATTCGAGAGATTTTAATTTAACATTTGTTAAATGTTATTGTTTGAGAAATTAAATGAGCTGCTGCTGAGCCACGCCCACCTCCAGAGAACATCCAATCTGAGCACAAAGCTTGGGGGAGGGGTTCTTCTTATATGAGGTCACATTGGGGGGAAAATCTAATTGGTTTATTAAAGACTTGGTCGATATGGGAAAAAATACAAAAAGCAGTAAATGACTAAAACGTTACTTTTGCATTAAACAAGTCCACTTTGAGTAAAACTTTATCTACATAAGAGCTTAAAGGATTGTTGTTGCTGCAAATTCAAGAAGAATGAAGAACCCACAGTCTGAATATCTAATGATCTGAAGTTTTTCATTTCAGCGCTCATGCCGTATAAGACACTACCAGACGGTGATTATTAAGGGGAGAAGTGGAAGAGATAACAGGACACACGGACATGAAGACACAGAGGAAGCAGATGTGAGCTGGATTTGTACGAACTCATCACACACACGTGTGCACAGAGTGAATAATCTCCTCAGAATAAAGCACTATGTGTTTGTCTGGAGACGGGAAGGAAAAGTCACTGATAAATGATTGTGAGCAAGGTTTAATTCGAACGACTCGGTTTAAATGGCACCATTTACATCGGATACCAACAAAGAAAGGTCAGCAGTAAAAGCTGGTCCGGTCGCAGTGCCGAGAGCATAACAAAGAGTGTACCATGCATCTTATCTTGTCTTAGAGAAACACCTATATAACATTTAAACAAATACGTCATTCGTCAAACCGTTTCGGGGAAGTTCTTCCTTCATAGAAAGCCGTACGCGAGTCAGTAAGCAGGCGCATCACAAGCGCACAGGATGTGATTAAACCTTAAAAGGTGGCGTTCAAGTTCCAGGACGCTGAAAAACTAATTATGGAATTTACTTTTATAAACCGGCATCGGACGTACAGTAATTACACAGCTTAACAGCGGCAGCGTTTATTGCCACCTTAAAAATGCTCGATTTCCTCTGCACCCCTTTGAACCTTACTGCGTTTAATAAAAGCCATACCAAATAAAAATTAATAAATACAATAAAATTGTCAAAATTAGATGGTGGCACTCACTCATTGTCTAGAGCACGAGGCGTGGTACAGGGTGGACAGGGTGCACACACAGGCACACACACACACACACACACACACACACACTCATTTATACACTACGGGCAATTTGAAAGCACCAATTAACCTAATCTTCATGTCTTTGGACTGTGAGAGGAAACCCAGAGGAAACCCACCAAGCATGGAGAGAACATGCAAACTCCATGTTGGGAATCGAACCTGGACCCTGAAGGTGCGAGGCCACAGTGCTAACCACTACATCACGCAGGATTTGATATTTAAATTTTTTATCAAGTGAAGCAGCAGTGGCTGTCTGTCTTTTATTTACAGTGGAATGTTCTGACAGATATCCAGAAAGTTTGTGTGTGTGTGTGTGTGTGTGTGTGTGTGAGTCTTCTTTAACTCTTAGTTGTGTTTTAACTTTTATATTGCTGAACATTGAGGATATCATCATAAATAAAATCCTTAAATAAGAATCAAGTGCTAAGGCAAAATGTTTTTTTACTATTAATCAGAGAAAAGTGTGTTAAAAGGCCAGAAAAAAAGACAAGAAATGCATTATGATGCCCCAAACATGAGAGGGTAAGAAAATGCTATTTTTCCAGCTATTTCTGGTCTCTTTGTTCTGATTGGTTCTATTGTAATTAAAATTGTATGATGCAAAAAAGCTGCATGACATCTAAACACCTTCCTCATCATGTTATTTCTTGAGTTTTGTTTGTATCGTAAGCCACAATATTAAAAGTTTTGTAAGAAATATGGGAGTGTATTTATCACATGAACAGACGCCCTGCGGTCTAAGAGCTGCCTACCTGCACTGTGAGCGCTGTGATGCTGCTGGAGTCAAGTGTGGGATCTCCGGGTTTCTGCTTGTACGACACTTTGTACTCAGAGATCAGACCATTGGGATTAGTGGGCTGCGTCCAGTTCAGGAAGATGGAGTACGGACCAGTTGGGCGTGCCGCGGGCACAGCTGTACCGTCCGGCTCCGCCTCGAGTGTGAGCACGGAGCTCCAGGAGCTGGAGACGGAGCCCCGAGAGTTGTGTGCTGTGACTCTGTACTCGTACTCAGTGAATGGCTTGAGGAAATCTGAGGCATCGATAAACTCCAGAGGACCTTCAGACCAGATAAAGACCAGGAGTTCCTCCAGGGTTCCTCTCAGTCTTCTGCAGGATAAAGGAAGGAAAACTGTTGAGCTTAAATAAACCCTGATAATCTTCAGATCTGGAGAAGCATATTTCTAGATATTTTATTAATTTCAAGCTTTGGTCTTGTTTTATTGGAAAATAATCGAGCTTCTTTCAAGAATATATCTGTCAATAGAATGACATAATTTAAGCTTGAAATTAGGAAATATGTCTAGAAATAGGTCTTATAATAAAAAAAACATTAACTTCTCCTGTGCATTTTTGCAGTCCTATTGCTGAATCCTTTTTTTTGTTTGTTTATTGTCTAGTTTAATTACAGGTCGTCTCCGACTTACCATCATTCGATTTACAAAATCATTCGATTTACAAAATAGACCGTGGTTCCATCTATTATATAGAAATAGACACAGAGATTTAGTGGAGACAGAGATTTAGTGGATTGGTATGCTTTACATTGTATATTTGTGTCAAAGGTGTATAAGACTCATTTTATTGGACTTAAGAACAAATCGGACTTACAAACATGCTCCTGGAATGGAACTCGTTCATAAGTCGGGAACTACTCGAATTAGCTGGATCATTAAAAACAGTTACATGTCCATTCACTCAGAAACCATGAGATGTACAAACGATTGCACTGATTTGTCACATGACCAAAGGTAGAGGCAAAGAAGAAAACTGGCAGAACCCCTTACTGAAACACTGCCATACGGTATACTATTATACGAAAAAAAAAAAACAGACCAACTTAAATACCAATTCCTGTCCAATTCATGAAGCTGCCAACTCACAGAGAGACCCAGAGGAAATGAGAACAGTGCACGGAGTGGATACGAGTGTCAGAAAGGCGGATGAAAGGGGGGAAGAGGCAGGGTGCTGTGCTCCACACAGGGCAAACCTCGTTAATTCAGCTACATTGAAACCTGTGCCGTCATGCTGCTGCAGAAATGACATACGGGGTCCTGTAATGTGGCCCCTGCTGGCCCCACTCGGCCCGACACTCCCTAATCCGACCCACCGCATTCAAATAAAGGAAAACAGTGACAGGCAGGGGGGAGAGTAGCCACACACCGTGCCTTTAAACTGCAGCATGCTGTGGGGAACAGAGGCCTGGCGTGCTCACACACACACACACATAAAGATGATACATAACTATCCCGGTAGAACTCTCTCCACTTTCACTTGATTTGTAAGTCACATGTGTGAAGACGAAACATCAGACTGATAAGGAGACGGGGACAAAGTCAACACTGGATAAACAGAACGGCTCTGCATCTGATGTAATGCTGATCTCTGGTATTAGACTAAACGGGTACCACAACATGCCAAGTCTTTTTAAGCCAACAGTGGATTCCGGCGCTCCTCTGTAAGCGGGTGGATTGCATTCTGCCCCGTTTATCCGAGCCCAAATCGCGGCTCAAAACAAATCCGGCCTCATGTGTTCTAAGCGCTTGCAGCTCCGCGGGTATGCTAATGATATTTCTTCAGGACTTATGCTGGCTTAGGCTGGTGTGACCTTGCGTATGGATGACATTGGTCAACATGCCATGCTGCCCTTGACGAAAGCTCTTGCAACAGCATACACCCGTGGGGAGGAGAGGAGGAGAGGAGAGGAGAGGAGAGGATGGATAAAGGGTTTCAGAGCGCTCTGCAAACTATGGGAAGGCAAAGTCTGGCTTCATTGCTCGCTCCTCATTGTGAAAAGATATCTTTATTAAAGATAAAGTCGGAGTGTGTACAGTGTTTTTAGGTCTATGTAAAATTATGTACAATTGTATAATTGTGCATTCGCTCAAAAAATGATAAGCAAGACAATATTGGTACAACATACAGTCGATTTTCAAAACAGGCAGCATTAAATACCAAAGCTAGAGTGTGTAATACGATTGTATTAGTAAAAACTCTACAATATTAATAAATAAATTCAATTAAAATAAAAGGCGGCACGTTGGTGTAAGTGGTTAGAACTGTCCACTTGTTCAGGGTCCGGGTTTGATTCCCGACTCAGGGTCTGTGTGTGTGTGTGTGTGTGTGTGTGGAGTTTGCATGTGCTCCCCGTGCTTGGTGGGTTTCCTCCGGGTTCTCTGGTTTCCTCCCACAGTCCAAAGACATGCAGATTAGGCTGAAAGGCGTTCCCAAATTGCCCGTAGTGTGTGACTGAGCGTTTGAGTGTGTGTGTGCTCCGCCTTGCGGCCTAAGTCTCCTGGGATAGGCTCAACACCCCCCCCCCCCCGCCCGCCTGCGACCCTGTACACAGGATAAAGCAGTATAGAAGATGAAAGAGATGAGATATAAGACAAAAATAAACTCGTACTCGCGATATCCCGCTAATAAGAATCTTTGACGGACAGACAGACACGTGAACGGACCAACGGCAAAACCGCTAGACAGCCAGGAATCTCTACTTCGAGTTCCTGATTATGTAACACCACTATCCAACAAGAGAAACTACAATATTTTACTATAGACATTTGACCTTGCTGTGACCTTGACTCTGTTCCTCAAGATCAAATCAGTTAATCTCCTGAATACAGCTGGGAATTCCAACACTCATGCACTCATTCCTTGAATATCTCAGATGGACAGACTTCCCGAGAACCACCTAGTGGTGGAAAATGATATCTGATGTTTTTTGTTTGAAGACTTGTAGGTACGGATGATGCACTTCAGGTTGTACCTTATATGAAAGTAATCTATTTCAGGTTGTATAGATGTTTTATACTGTATATAATAGCACAGATCTTTCATGTCTTGTATTTGTTGCGTGTTCCAGGAGCGCGATGGAGAGTTTTCCTTATTATCGCTTATACTGGTGTACAGCCTCAGTGTTGATGCCACGTCTATAAAATAATGTAAAGTATGCTTGGTTGTGTTTTTACAGTGTATAGTAGGTGCATGTGTGAGAGAATGGGGAGTCACACGGCAGGACTCCGGAGTCAGCAGGTCCCTCGTGTCTCCATCTCCATTCTCCCTGAACAGAGACGAGTCAGAAGTGGCCTCTGAGGCTGATGTGATTGTGTCGTGTCAATGTAAGCTCCCTTCCTCACGCAGCACTGCAGCATCCTGTTTCATATCGCTCTTTCTAGCACCGCTGGAATAATCAGAGTCAGCGGGGCCGTGTCAGCTTCCATTTATAGCCCGTCACAAATGCTGCAGCAATCTCTCCCTCTCTCTCTCTCTCTCTCTCTGCCTGTGCCTCGCTGATAGAGCTTTGATATGCGTATATAAGCGCTCTGCATGTATAACGCTTTTCTCTTCCCGCACTCGGCTGGAGTAGATGTTGACACGTGTGACCAAGCCGATTTGCCCCGTTCACCTCAAGGTCACGACATAATTACTGTTTATCATGTTTCATCACTACGCTGTTACGCCCTCAACCTCAAAGCCTTCTGCGCTCATGTCTTTATTTTTAAGTAAAGTACTCATAGGTCAATTTTTCTATCCATCAAATAATGGACACATCTATCTGAATGCAACTAAACTAAAAGTCAATATGTGGATCACCATTTAAATAATATTATGGTTTATACTTCCATACACAGTAAAGCACAAAGGTTTACACGCCTCATTATTTGTGGGGGCAAATATTACTGCTACACTGCAAAAAAATGAGCAAGAGGAATATTCTCAAATATGGACAGATCTGTCAATAATTTCTTAAAATAAGTTTACAGCAAATCTATATGAATAAAAGAACTGTTTTGCCTGTACGTTAGTCAGAACTCGCTCTTTTTATATTTTATATAAAATATTTTATATATATTTTATCTTAATTATATCTTTATGTTTCATACATTGGAGGACCCGAAACCAGTTAATTTCCATCTGTCTGTATGTTACAGTGAGGCAAAAAAGTATTTATTCAGCCACCAATTGTGTAAGTTCTCCCACTTAAAAAGACGAGAGAGGCCTGTAATGTTCATCATAGGTTTACCTCAACTGTGAGAGACAAAATAAGAAAAAAAATCCAGAAAATCACATTGTAGGATTTTTAAAGAATTAATTGGTAAATTCCTCCGTAAAATAAGTATTTTAATAAGCAAGATTTCTGTCTCTCACAGACCTGTAACATCTTCGTTAAGAGGCTTCTCTGTCCTCCACTCGTCACCCGTATTAATGGCATCTGTTATCAGTATAAAAGACACCTGTCCACAACCTCAAACAGTCACACGCCAAACTCCACTATG
>JAQMYJ010000005.1:29652202-29668857 GCA_030014305.1 Clarias laeviceps
AATGTCACTAACCCGCAGTGCTACCACCTGCTAATGGCTACCAATACGCATTTCAAAAATTCCCGTTATTCTGTGTCCCCTTGTGTATATATATCTTACAATCAAATATATACAGTATATACTGTATATGTACATACATTTCAGAACCTTACTGTATACAAGCTAATGAAAAGTATTTCCAGTATTTCATTATTAATCAGATATTATTTCCTCCTGATTGTTGATTTCAGAGTGAATTCAGCTCAGTTAATTTGTGCATCTTCTAAAAGTAATGAGCCTGTAAGTGTTTGACTGTAAGAGTCTGGGAAAGTCTTGAAGTCATGATAATTCTCTCTCTCTCTCTGTCTCTCATCTTTAGGCAGATAATTTGGCAATTAAGTCTAAACAAAAGGGCACTGTTGTGCAGCGGCACTTTCGCAGGAATCACGGCGCTTCGTCTGAAGATGCTCTGAGTGCCTGAGTCAAGGTTAACTTATTCCAACGCTGAGGTCAATTACTACCAGCACATTTTGTTTGCAAATGTGCCATGGTATCATTCTCACTCTGGTTCACCCTCCCTCTCCCTCTCCCTCTCTCACACACACACACACCTCCACACATTGCTGCTGTGTTTAAGTCGATTCAAAGTCTAAATGTGAGACTCTCTAAATGTTAAACACTAAGTTAAGAAAAAAGTTGTAATGATTTCAGACGCCTTTTTAGGGAATTCAGTGATCTAACACCGCTATCGGCTCTTCCATTCTTTTTCTTTTTTTTTTTTTTTGGACAATGCAGTTTAACAAAGTGGCTCTTTTATTTATTCTGTTATTGTTCTTAGGGAGGGTCCTGAGCACAGAAGCTGTGAAATATAAATGTGTGAAGAGAGAGAGAGAGAGAGAGAGAGAGAGAGAAGGTCTCTAATAAAACAATCAATCCACACATTTGGGACGCAGAAGACTCTTTTCTTCAACATAAATGAATGCAGCATGGAGTTCACGGCCTGCCGCTGTCTCTCAACATGTCCTAAATGTGCTGTATTGCCCCCCCTAAAAAAAACAACGAAATCTGCCCTCATATCATGACACACCCAGAATCCCAGAGCGACCGACTGGCACTGTATGCCCCTCCTGGTGTGTGAGTGTGTGTGTGTGTGTGTGTGTGTGTGTCAGCTCCAGGGCCTCGACAGTGAAAGCGTGGGAGCCCCAGCGCTGGAATATCTTTACTTAGCAGAGATCTGCTTGGGTGCTTTGGAGGAACCCTGATTTCAAGCTTGTACACAAACATGAGCTGCGTCCCAGGACTTCATTCCAGCCTCAGTCACAACGGAGAGGAAACCATGAGAGCAGCTCCGTAAATCATTTAGCATTAGAGTCCTAACACGTCATGGCATCCGACTAAACTCCTATCAGATCTCATGTCTGATGAAAGTCTTATGCTAAAGAAGTGAAATATTACAAAAACTCCTTTTTTTATGACTCCAGTAAATGAAGGCAGTTTACCACGGATATCAGTGTCTCAAAGGAAGTGAAGCCAAATGCTTCCGCTCGCTCTGCGTGTGTTTTCAGCGTTCCCAGAGCCGTCTCTCTCTCTCTCTCTCTCTCCCAGGACAAGCTCCCAGCATGCCGTTTCATTCATATTAATTGTGACTGAAGAAGATCAGACGCTTCCCAAAAAATATGCGCCCCACTCAGATTTGATAATCATGTCATTGATAGTGTCAGCAAGCGAGGAACGACTAGCATTTGGCTTTTTTTCCCCTCATCTCTCGCCACATGAATTATGCATATCATATTTCCTCCAGAGAGGGACACTTAAAGCACATATGTCCTATTTGCATTGAGGCATTTACATAAATGTTTTACAAATGAAAGAACTGCTGTATTATTATTATTATTATTATTATTATTATTATTATCAGTATAATAGTAGAGTACTAATGAACTTCTATTATGGATTATTATTGTGCACATGTTTATATAAGTATTTATTACTAGTGTAATAATCATAATAATCATAATAATCATAGAAATAATGTTTTAACGTATTATTATTATTATTATTGTTCAAGTACTATTTACTTCAATAAACAAATGCGAATAATAATTATAATAATAATAATAATAACAATAATAACAACAACAATAATAATAATAATACTTAAATGCATGTGTTCTTCTTCTTCTTCTTATTTTGTTAGTAATAGCTGCTTAAACAAATGCAAATTATTAGTATTATTATTACTATTATTATAAAAGACAAAATGGTTTATTAGTAAAATTGTTATTTTATTATTGAGGTAAAATGGTTTATAAGGTTAACTTATTCCAACGCTGAGGTCAATTACTACCAGCACATTCTGTTTGCAAATGTGCCATGGTATCATTCTCACTCTGTTCACCCCCTCCCTCTCTCTAACAATACATATAAACATTTGCATAACAATAACAACAACAACAACAACAACAACAACAACAATAATAATAATAATAATAATAATAAAATATTTAATAAAACATGTTTCTTATTCTTATTTAAAGGTAAAATGGTTTATTAGTACCAGCCATACATGTTTATATAAACATAATAATAATAATAATAATAATAATAATAGGGATAAGTGTTACAATTATCAATCATCTTTTTATTATTATTACACAAATTAGTCCATTATATTACAATAATTATATTTCTCTTATGATTCCAAAATCTGACTCTCCACAGTGAGCCACTCTCTCAGTGTGTGTGAAAAGCTGTGTGTTGTGCAGCTGCCTGTTTCCATGAGTTAGGCTCAGCAAAGCGTGTGTGTGTGCGTGTGTGCGTGTGTGTGTGTGCGTGTGTGCGTGTGTGTGTGTGTGTGTGCACGTTTGTGTGTGTGTGTGCGTGTGTCCCCGTGCAAATTCCCGGCCCAGCAACGGATGGCTCGGGGCCAGAATGGCAGCTCCACTCCTGGGCAGATATAAAAGAGACCCCACAAATCACGGGGGCCCTGGCGCCTGATGGGCAGGGCAGCGCGCTCATTGCGGGAATCAGGTGTAAATTCAGTCATTAGATTGCTTCCAGAAACCAGCGTGCATAAATAAAGGGCTGTCTGCGCTGAGGGGACGCTGGACCTACTCCCTCTTCTCTCCGTTACCGTTACTGCTGCTGCTGGAGGTGTGAGGGAGTGGCTACTCTCAGCTGCCCTATAGATTCATCACTCACTCTCAGCGCACACACACACTCACACACATCAAGTATAGAGCCAGTACTTTATTTTTAGAAATTAGCTGGAGCACGATGCAGTCGACATGTTCCTCAAACACACCAGAAGCTCACGAGTCTGTTCAAACACTTTTTGTGTCTTTAACTTGTTTTTATCAAAGTGGCTCTAAGACACCAGTTTAAAATACACACTGCGATACCTTGGACGCTGTGCTCCATCTCTCCGTGCGTGTGTGTGTGGACGAGTCCGACTCCGGTTTGGTTAATCCGATACTCTCGCACGATGCCGTTAGGTTTAGACGGGGCCTTCCAGCTGATCTGAAGAGCTTTGGGCCCTAGAGCGCTGACTACTGGAGAAGCAACCCCTTCTGGTACCCCCTGGACAGTCACAGCCACCACCGACACACACACACACACACACACACACACACACACACACACACACACACACACACACACACAGAGAGAAAGGAATTACAGAGCAATTTGCCCTAATGGAGGCTTGGATATCCTTCTCTAATAGAATGTCACTAGTGGTTTCGGTTCTTGTCTTTAGGAGTGGCAGACTATTAGGAGAGGGCAGGGAGAGGTGGTTAAGGTTCTTTCTTTCTTTTTATTTTTTCTCTCTTCCCCCCCCGGTCTCTGCTTGTTTGCAGCCTGACCCAGGCACTAGCCTGATGTGCTTCTCTGAGCCCACAGAGTGTCCGCGGAGATTAAATCAGCCTCCTCGGGTCCCCCATGCCCTGGCAGGTAATTGCTCACCTTGTATTGGGGCCCAAAATAATTGCAACTGTTTGGGTAATGCTTGCAGGTGTACAAGTTAATCCCTCCACCATGCCTCACTTAAAAACTGCCAAGTTTGGGAAGAAAGAGGAGAACGAGCGAGACGGAAAAGTATCATCAGAGGCCCGGAGCCGTAACGCCGCATCCTGAGTGCGTCTCAAAAAGTGCTGTTTCGTTTCTCTCCTGTTTCCTGAGTACGCCTCGGAGAACAATAATCACCCGATCTCGAACGGGACACGCAGAGGCTCGAGTTAGTGCTTTCATCTGGCGCAGACAGCAATTATAGCGAGATAACACTGATGTGGTTAGATACTGTAGATGCTCCTGAAGAACCACACGGCCGCTATCGGAAACATCCGGTCGGCTCAGCACTTCATAATTAGAAAGCAGGAACACGGTTGGGGCCGGGAGAACAAACATCTCCAGGTAGAGGAGCTCTGCTCCGGCTCCATCACGCTAATTTTATACCTTCAAAGGGATGGGAGGTAACTGATAAAATACGAACAATAACGGGTCAAAACTGAGCTTCACAAACTTTTCGCACAAACAACCTGAAACCTTCCGTGGAAGTGAAGAAGTAAAAGGAGATTTAAAAAAAAAATTTTTTTTTACTGTAAATGCTGAACTTCCAGCACAGGACAGAAAAAGACTAAACCAGGACCTTCATTCCATCTGGATGTTGCTGGTCTGAAGCTAAGTTTGTTTAAAATAGTAAAAGTAATACTGTTACTTGGTAACATAAATTAATAATAATAAAAAAAACATAATTATGAGTTTCTCTCCTGACCCAAATGATAAATTTAGCGACCCCACACTGGGTCACGACCACGGAGATCAAAGGTTTTGTAAGGAGTCTCGTACAACTGAGGGCAACTTTCTGCATTCTCACGGGTGGTTCATAAAAAAAAAGGAAAATATGTCTTATGTCTTAAGTAATTTAAATGTATGCAAATGCAAGCCATTTAAGAATTGTCAAACTATTCTCCTGCAACTAAGGGGATCTGAAATTATGTCCATGGTCCGTGTCATTGTGTCAGTGGAAGCCAAGCAGAGCAAGTTTACTTTTTTTTTATAGATTTAGTAAAGACATACAGAATCCCAAGAATCTTATCAAGGACGGTAGCAAGAAGAAAAAGGAGCCAGTTTGTCAGTTTCAGCCGAGAGGAATCATAAATTAAGGTTAAGTGATGTTTAATATTTATTTACTTCATATTTTACTTCATTTACATGTCTTTACTAAATGTTTTAATTGTTTTATTTGAAAAAATATGATTATAGTGTTGGAATTTGGTGATATTGGTGATATTTTTGGGCGGCTGGAACGGATTATCTGCATTTACATTATTTCCTCTGAGACAATGTGTTTCACAATACGACATTTCACCTTAAGAACTCGCCTCCGGAACGGATTAAATTCATATTGCCAGTGTACCGCTGTATTGTATTTATAACATGTACAGTGCATTATACTACGTATATGGCCAAATCTATTTGGACACCTGTCCATCACATTCATCTGCAAACTCAATGAATCCACACTTGGTGCACAATGTCTTCATGGAGCTCACTATGAGCGTTATGGTGCTGGAACAGGTTTGGGCATCTCGTTCCAGTAAATGGAAAAGTTCATGTTACAGCCAGCAAAGATGTTCTGTACAACTGTTCACCTCTAACAACATGAGACCATGTATGAGTGCGATGGCCGGGTGTTTACACCACAAACCTTTGGTCATACATTAGACCTACAGCTTCCTACACTAGGAATCGATCAGGAAATGATAGTGGACTGACTTTGGTGGAGTCTGCGCAGCCGGCCGTAGTGCAGACTCTCAGCTGGTACGTGTACTCATGGAAGGGCCGAATGCCTCCGGCGTCAGTGAAGCTGCTTTCTGTTCCACGGTAACGTTCCCGTCCATCACGCAGAACCACATAATGGCTGACCTCACCTGGAGCAACATAAAGACATGAAGACACACTAATTAGAAAGAGAAGGGAAGAAGGGTAGAGCTGTGGAGGAGGACAGGGTTTAAGTGTTAACTTTACTCCTCTACCCTTCTTCCTCCTCTCTACCTCTCTCTCTCTCTATGTGTCTCTGTAGTCAGAGTGCGGAGGCGGAGGACCGACTTCGCCTAAAAATCACAACAGATTGGGCCTCTGATTAAAGAGCAGAATGCCCTAATGAGCAATCAACGTGTTTCTTTACATATTTAAGTGGTCCAGAAGTTCGCTCAAATGGAGCTTGTTATTTCTACTTAGCGCCATGTTTATGCGCATGTGAATTTGGGCATTCATAAATTATTCGGCTGGGAGATGCAGATTAAGTACGGTAACTCAATGCGCGCTGCTACATCAATCAGCCGGATAGACTTCGACCCACCCGCCAGGTTATCATCATCATCACGGGGTCGATCCCGGTTCGGCGTCGGAATGAGGCTAAATGTAGGAAATCACAACGCGAGCACAGATTAGCCAAACAAGCAGCTCTGTGATTAAAGGATGGAGCGTGTGTGTCGTATGAAGACTAGCATTTACTACAGCAACAATGACTTTCACATAATTACAATGGCACAGCTAAAGCTTCCCTCATCTGATACCAACAATCACATCATGGTGGCAGCGAGTTTCAGTTTCAGTAATTCCTATTCGGATATACAACAACAGCCTTTACAAAATAATCATCATCAAAAAAATATATAAAAAAAAAAAAAATCACATAAAAGTTACCGTTAGACTTAATTGGCGAAGACCAGTTGAGGTGGATGATGTCATCCCGGAGGCCCACTCGGCTCCAGTGGGGGGGCAGGACACCCTGAGGTACGTCCTCTTTCGTAGTGACCCGTGATGGCAGGCTTAACCCATGGCCACGCCTGTTCCATGCAGACACTCTGTACTCGTAGGTGGTGTAGGGCTCCAGGTTTGTATCTGAATTCGCATTGCAAAACCATTTGTTCACACACACATCTGTATCTAGCAACCAAACTTCTCATTCATTAAACTCCTGAACTTTTCTCTGAACAGTTCCTCGTTTCTCGAGCTGCCAATGCCAGCTAGCTGCCTTTTAAACCATCAATGACTTCGAACTAACTCATAGATCTACTGTTTATGACTTAAAGTTAAAGTTTATTTATAAGAGGGTGAGTCAAAAATAATCCGCACTCCGGTTATATTAAAGCTTCTGATGGTCTTATCAGCGATTTCCGTTCGAGGCTCCTGTCTCCGCAGTCACTGCTGTGCAGGTGTGAATGTGTTACATCAGTTCATTTGTAACTACGGTGTGAGCAAAAATAGACGGGCCATTTGTTTTGGATTACGTGAAAGAAGATCAGCATGCAGCAAATTGTTTTTTGTTTTTTACCTGAGGGTCTGAGGATGTACCTGCTGCCGAAACAACTCACGGAAGAGCATAAACAGAAGTGTTTGGATATCTTCTAACAAAATTCAGACCAATACTTTAATGCAGGTGAAAGTTTCTTAAAGAAAATCGTTACTGGTGACGAGACACGGATTCATCACTATGAGCCTGAGAGTAAACGGCAGAGTCTGGAACGGAAACATCCTCAATCACCGACCGAGAAAAAGTTCAAAACTCAAACCATCAGCTGGAAAATTGATCAACGCTTACAGGTTTCTGGGATTTGCAAGGGTCAAAAGTATTGGAACACCATCAGGAAAAAGGTTCAACAATCAACAAACTTCAGGTTAAACACAGAGGACTGATATCCGAGGGCGTCATGATCAAAGATACGCTTCTGAAGTGAAGACAGCGGTGCATTCGTGGCTCACAGCTCTGCCGTAAACAAGAAGAAGATCATGTCAAAAAAATATGGATTTGTCTTTTCTATTAGTCAATTAAAATAAATTCTACAGCCAGAATGCGGATACTTTTTGACTGTCTTGTATAAATGCATTATCTGAGGGGTAACACAGTAAAGACTTGCTCCTCCCCCTGTGTTTAACAAGTTCATGGCAGGTTCTGAGCTTAACAGTCCAGTGCTCAGGTCAGGGCACGAGAGGGACAAAAAAAATGCCCCCCCGATTTATATCTGTGTTTGTTTATGAGACATATTTGTGTTCTGAACATTGTAAGGCTTATAGACAGTTGGATAATGCATTCCAGCGAGCGATCGCTGAACTGAGGCCAAATGTGGTCCGATTACTTTATGAACCCACAGGAGAGCGGTGAAGCGTCAGGAAGCATCTTCCTCTCCATACGGAAACAAGGCTTTGCTTGAAGACCGGCCTGGGACCTCCGTGTTTATTGCAGTGTTTTTCTTTATCGGTGCAGCAACTGTTTGGTGTAAATGTGTGTGTGTGTGTGTGTGTGTGTGGATGGGGGGGTGTCATGAGTGTAAATCACTTAAATGGGTTTGTGAGACCTGCAATGGTGGATAGGACTTCACATCCCTGCACACACACACTGTACACACACCTCTCATAACACTTGCTATTATATATTTATAGATATAAAGATATTTTCCTTTGGAAAATCGGAAGTCAGTGTCCCTTGATTAAACGATTCCAATAAAAGCTTAAAAAATCCGGATTAAACCTGCGAGGTATCCGTCTGAGCGTGCTCAGTGTCACCCGTACGCAGGTTGTTAGTGTGGGGGCGCACAGAACATCTGGAGGCGCGTGGGGCCGCCGCAGCTTTAGCCGCTCGTGCCCAGATGGCGGCACAGCGCTGACTAGAATCACTCTGGTTGCTCCAGCCAGCCCCGCTGAACTCTTGCATTAGTCTTGATTAAACAGACACAACTAACCGAATAAATAACGTGCCGAAAGAAGCGATCGTGCTCGCCCTCCAGTCACCCGGATAAATAATGTGAAAGCCGAGCAGCCGCTTCAGCTGGCGGTTAAGGATGATTAACAATAACTGGAACTATGAGGATATGAATTGCGTAGAAAGGAAAAAACTGGTCTTTTTTTTTAAAATGCTGGTGTTGATTTTGGAGGAAACCAGACACCACTGAGACAGTCAGAGTGTTCCTGCTGTACCTGTAAAATAGCATCTGTTCGCCAATCCGCTGTAGATGAGCTCATCAGCTGCCGGGCAGAGGTGTGTGTGTGCTGATTCACGTGAATTAAAAGAAGATGTTGTGTTGTTTGTCGGTACGTCTGTCTCGCCTGGCATCCGGGTACAGGTGAGGAAATTTGGGTTGAAATCACACACACCGCAGTAGGCGCTTGAGGCAGCGGACGCGGGACAGAGAGAGCTGGGAAGACACTTTTCCTAAAACACACACACACACACAAACAATCACTGACATGTTTGCAGTTGACTTTTGCGTGTCACGCTACACTAAAGGCCCCATGAATGACGTAATGACGAGTTAACGACAGTTTGCGTTTCTTCACTCGCGCGCTCTCTCTTTGCCTGCCGAGCTCAAGCTGAGTTGCGTTATGTTACTGCGAGCGGAGCTGATTAATGAAGTTGAAGTGTGAGTTCTCGCGTCCTGACTGGAGAGACACGTACATCGCGGATCTCTGCCTCAGATTTCTCACGCAGCTTCCTGATGTCCCAAAGAACACGTATGATCGATAATGCTAGCGGCGCTAGCGAGCTTCACCTGCAGGGAAATTTAAAAACACACCTCAATCATCTTCCTAAGAGCTTTATATTGTTAATAATAACATTATAATATTAGTAAATGTCATAGGGAATATGTAATGATCAAAAAAAAATCTTAAATTGTACTTGACACCATAAAAACAGATGTGCGGTGTACTATCCAGATGTGCTGCACAATGTGAATAAAAGCTACGGAGCAGAGTTAATCAGCCGGACCTTTCCTGGCTAGTGTTCGTCCACAGCGTATCAGTATTATTAACATGTAAGCCTTATTAACATGAGCGCTGTATCTGTGGGTCAGAGCACCGCTAACGATTCAGCACTACGGCTAATTATATCAGTCGAACCGAGAGCGTTGGAGATGAAGGAGCGCTAATCTGAGAGTTTCCATCACTGAACTGGGTTAGCTTTAATGTGTCTTTACTTTTCTTTACTACAATAAGAGAAAAGAGAAGAGAAACGCTTCACACTTGACCGTCACGTATAACGGAGCTCTAAGGGCTGCTGTGAAATTTATACATTTATTCATACAGATTTTATGAACAACTTTCTGTTTAATCCTTAAGTTTTAAACTGAGATTCTTTGTTAGAAAGTGCGGTTCAGACGTGATCACCGTGATGCTGATTTTCTCTCCGATGTTTTGCATTCAGCTCCATTACAAATGAACTCCTTCCCTTAACGTGATGCTCAATATTTAAATAAATAAATGTAAAAATGTCAGTCATGTGATATACCATGATGACGAGGCCATGAGGGGCCCGGTCTGCACACACGGCCACATTCGGGTCGAACCCGACACCGTTACAGCACTCCCTGTCCTGCTCGATCAGCTCGGTCCCGCAGCACTTCAGAGACGCCGTCCGGTTCTCCAGCACGTGAGCTCTCGGACCCTGATCCGGGCCGGCGCAACATAACGTAGTGGATGTGTTTATGTAGTGCTCGCCACAACACGCCATTCCTGCACACACACACACACACACACACACACACACACATATATATATATATATATATATATATATATATATACTGTATATATATATATATATAAATAGAAGTATTTCTTACAGAAGAATAGGAATGTTTGGAAGTGTCACATTTCTTAAAAATGCTGTCTCTCTGTCTCATAATGTGTAATAAAATAAAGGATTTATAAAAATCTACATACATTTAAGCTATGCTTTTTTTTCATGATACAGTCTAAAAGTGTTAATTCTCCATCATCATCATCTTCATCACTAAGCAATATTTATATTTAACGCCATCTAAATTACAATATTACATTTCAGAACTATTGCTAGTCTTAAAGAGATGATTAGAAGTATTTCAAATTTGTCTTAAGTCAAAATCGAGGTGCATATAAGTAACATTACAATAAGTCTTGGTCTTGGTAAGTAACTGGGGCCAAATTCCACAGCCCTCATTCCGAGCAAAAATACCTTCCAAAGTTCAGCTGAGACTCACATGGTGCTTCTGCAGTCCCTTTGAGCTAAACTGAGCTGGAATCTTTCAAAATTATGTTGTATTTAGTACAAATTTAACTATTTTCTTTCCCCAGAAAGAGCCATATGACTAACCATGTGGCCCATGTTTTTAATGGAACAAGAATTGTAGAATTTGGCCCCCATAACTTAGTGTACTCACACTCTGGGTGACAAACGTCACGGTGTGTGTGTGTGTGTGTGTGTGTGTGTGTGTGTAAAGCCTAATCTTAAATCGGTTTTATAATGTACTCGTATGAACCTCAATTCTGATTCAAGACAGACTGAAAAAAACTGAACTAACCAATGTGTGGAGACACGTGTGTGGCAAACCAGTGATTGCATAAAATTTTGAATGTTATTACTTTTACCTCATTATAAACTGAGCAGGACTAAATATGAGGCTTCGTATATAAAATTCCTTTAAAATAAAAGTGATCGAGCAGAACAGAAATAAAATGTACCAAAAGGAAATGTACAATATCAGGGCCATCAGTTGAATATTTGTCAGGATAAAAAGTCATGAGCGCACCGAGCTGGTGTACAGGAACGACTGCAGGGGGGAAAGAAGAGCTCAAAGGCCAGAGTTTTAATCCGGAGGAGAAGAATCCCATAACAGATCTGATACGTTGAGCACAAACTACCAAAAAACACAGAATTTCCCACCGTTCTCAATAAGGGTGCCAATATTTCTTGAGACTGTTCATTCTGATCAGAGTGTACGGCAGGAAATGCTGTGACTTGGAGATGAGCATTTCCATCTATAAAACAGACAGACAGGAATACACAGTCAGCGCGCGGCGTGGCTTCCAGAGCGCCGTGTGTGTTTCTGCTCGTCTCGGTCAGCTGGAGTTTCAGACGCAGCGTGTGGAAACCAAAAGCCCGGCGTCAACTGTGGGGAAATCAAATCGCTCGGCTGCCATCAGATTGTCTCGTCCCATCAGGCGTCACTTTCTCAAACCCATCACACTGCATCCTCTCCCATTACCTTTAAAAGCATCAGCCGCTGACTCCTCACACGCGCGTTCTGCGTCGACACAAACAGGTTTCTCGGTTTCTCGTTGCCGCGGACGTGAGGGATGAAGCTGCCACCGCGACTTCATGTATTAGCTGCAGTTAGACGTGCAGTCAGTGTGACACGTTCAATTTAGTCCAGGACTAGACTGTACTTCTGACAGGAATTCATAACAGGAGACTCCTGTGGATCATTTTTGTTTCATGTTTCATTTAGTTTTTTTTTTTGTGTGAAATGAGGATCATTATAAATGATTTTATTCTAAATTATTTCACTATTTATAACAAATTACAAAATGAATGAGTTTCATGATGATATTTTTTGCACAAACTCATGGCCTCGCAGCTCGAATTTCCTGTTTATCATGCAATATACTGTATATAGAAGATGTCCTGTCCATAAGTTTTGGCACCCGTTAAGAGAATTGGCTAAAACCATGGCATTAAATAAAGATTACATCAAATGACTTAAACAGCAGAAACCGAAAACTGAAATTGAAAATGAAATGTAAATCAATAAATATAGATTAGACTACATACCATATTATACTATATAGACGATATTAGATGATATTATACTATATAGATGATATTAGACACAACTTCAACAAGAACACTACCTTATTGTTTAATTGTTTGAGTAAAAACAAAATGCTAATTGTAAAATCAGTGTTGTTTTAGTGTTTTATAATTACGTCACATTATAATTACACACTGATTACGTGTGTAATAGGGAGAATTAGTCAAAAATTACTGCATTAAAATAATAAAAAACTCTTAATTACACAATTTAATTCACTTTAAAACTAATATGAGGAAAAGTAGAATATTTTCTGTAAATTAATAGATCAATAGACCCAGTGTGTTCGAATCCCACATTGGCACTGTGTGTGTGGAGTTTGTATCTTTTGCCCGTGCTTGTTAGGTTTCCTCCGGGTTCTCCGGTTTCCTCCCACAGACCAAGGACATGCAGATGAGGCTATTTTCCGTTCCCAAATTGCCGATAGTGTGTGTGTGTGTGTGTGTGTGTGTGTGTGTGTGTGTGTGCATGCTTGTGTGCCCTGTAATGGATTGGCACCCCGTTCAGGGTCTACCCTGCCGGTCCCCAGAGTCCCCATGAATACACTCCGGGTGTCCTGAGTGAATATAAACCCCATGTAAACAATAACCTCAAAATGTAAAACCATCTCTTAACACACCGTATGTATTTTAACTCTTTTAAAAATAAAGATGAGCACCTACAGTGGCGTCTCAGCACGTTAGGGCTCTGGGTTACTGATCAGAAAGTTGGCGGTTCAAGCCCCGGCTTCACCAGGCTGCCATGCTCCAGGGGGCGCTGTATCCTGCATCGCTGTACTTCCTTCAGCCTGGGATATGCGACGATAGAACTTCCCTGTGCAGTAACATCCTTGTACACGTCACATGTAAAGGCCTAACGTAACTACATTAACTCACGTGACTGTGTGTTTCTTACATTCAGTGATCGCGTGTTTCACGCAATTTTCAATTGCAGATGAAATTAAGAACAATTAGATCACATTGATCAGGCACGGTGACTCAATCTACTAGTCTGGATAATTTACAACAGACGAGATGTGAACAACCTCCCTCCTGTACCATTCTCATGCGTACGAGCGGTTTACACAGAAGGTGTGTGTTTACGCTGATCTTAAATCACTTTCTTATGGACCTCTATAAAAAGCTTCAGCCAAACCCATTTCTGTCGTCCGACTAAGAGGAAGAGACTGCTGGTTTATTTTCATGGGTAAACCATTGCTACAATAATCACCATCAGGCTCCGGTATGATAAATTGCTAATTGTTCAATACCCTAATCAGCGTTCATTCTTTGCACAGATAAACCGTGACAGCGCCATTAATTTAAATAGTAATTTCACTTAACAGCCAAAACAGCGGAGCAGATTTTTACGCAAGGTTTTTTTTTTTTTTTTTCCCTTTCGAGAGGGCTGCATCCATCACGGGCGCTGCGGTGACATAAAGATGTCTGACGTGCACTAACTCACTTAGGGACAGCAGATGTTGCAGCTCGGTGCTCAGTGGCAATTCCCATGGTGTATTACTTCAGCTCCAATGACTTGCAGATAAACAGCTCAACAATTTTTTTTTTTCCGAAACAGCCCCGCCATCCTGTTTCCTGCGAACCCATCCTCTACAGCGCTGAATTTTTCATGATACTTCAACAGAAGTGGCGTGAACTTTGACACGGTGACCCCTTTAACTCCAGAGTAATTGTTCTCTAGACTCGACCTTCACCTGTCAGATAAAACAATTCACCTCGCTTCATCTTTTCCTCTTTGTCTCAATATGATAAAATAAAAGCAGAACAGGAGGCCAGGATGTGGAGCTCGCAGGTAATCAGGACTGAGCTCAATAAATGCACATTGTTAGCACACGCTTAGTTCTTTCTTTCTTTTTTTCCTCTCCCCACCCCAAGCTCTACGAAATGATTTTGCTAATCTTCAGATTTCTGACGGATTTGCATATATTCATTAGAGTGCGAGTGAATGCGCCGAACATAAGGTGCTTAGCCTCCCTGAATTAAGGTTCATTCGTTTAATGATAAGTAAATATTTAGTCTGCAACGAACAACTGATAAAAATGTGCGCCGTGGCTTACACCAGCCTTTGGATACGAGAGACGGAACAAATGAAAGCGCTGAATACAAACTGAATACATTAGCAGCACAGCGAGACACATTTTTCAAAGTCATGATCAGAGAGCACACAAGGACTTTGCTGCCTTTATAGCCTCCAGTCAAAAAAAAAAAAAAAATCTGTACAAAAGGTATCGCATGACGGCTTTGAAACGGAAAGAGCATCCGTCCACGTCCACGTCCACCGGTGTATTTTATTTTTATTCATTTATTTATACTCGTTCCCCCCGCGGGAGCCGCGACCAGAAATTACATTAAATTGACAGTCTTCTACCAAATCGGATCCCACGTGTGTCCCTCGTCCCCGTGTCTTTGCCAATATGTATTTGATCAACTGGCTGCATTAACAGATGCCGCTGACGGAAAATGCTTGGGTGGCAGGAACACTTTCAGCACTCTTTGGGGAATTTGAGAAATACAAGAGAGGGAGAAGGAGGGGGAAAAAAAGCCAGGAGGCAGAATACGCTGCGTTTATGTGCTTTCTCGTGGAAATGGAGTGATTACGGCGCACAGTTGCACACATAAAACTCCAACACTAAAAGATCATAAAACCAGTCAACTTTTGATTAACCAGATCACACAGACCACCCGGGCGGAGCTGACATGATACTAATATAAAAGCATCGCTTTAGAGGAGTCTCGGTACGGGTTGTGATGTAATGCGTTAATATCGTTAGTTGACAGGTTTGACAAGCGTTCAGGGAAACTCAGGTGGTTCAGAATCCTGCTGTAGGAAAGAAGGACGAAATAGAAAGGAAATGTAATGTACAGTACAGCAGGGCCATGCAATTAACCCATCTGTACATCCAATTAAGACTTTTTTCACTTCCAACTATAATAAAAATCAATTATTATGCAGCATTCTATTTCACAATGAATTTCTCATTGCGTTATAAATCCCGTCCTCGCTAACAGATCACCGGATTCATTTATTTCACTCGTCATAGTGCGAGAGTTCTGGAGCTCATTCCTGATTTGCATTTTCTCTCACTCCAGTCATTGCTCTTCGCTCGCCAGTGGTTGCCAGATAACACTGAATCCCTACACTCGGATAAAAAAAACAGATCAGAACTAAAACTCATACTGTAGCGTATAGTAAACTTTTTATAACCTTCTTGTGGGTTACTGTTAAGAAGGTCAGTAGCTGAAGCCCGAGCTCCACCAAGATGCCACTGCTGGGCCCAAGCGTAAGGCCCTTAAACCGTTGTCCTACAGGGGGCGCTATATCACTGCTGACCCTGCACTCTGACCCCAAGAAGCTGGGATATGTGAAAAAAGAACTTCACTGTGCTGTTTGTTATGTACACACAAGATAAACTTATAATTTTAAAGGCTTATTATTATTATTATTATTATTTCATTTATTTTTTATTTCTAATTGTTTAAAGGAATAAGGTCAGAATCAATAAAATAGGAACAAAAAGTAAAAAGAATCATCATGCCTCATATTTCTCTTTACAACTATTAACAACATTTAATATTTTATTTAAAGATTTAATACAATTATTGAACATCTTAAATGGGGTTTAAATTTAAAACAAGTTCTACAAGTTCTATAATCAATAAAGGCAACGCAAATGCTGATTATTATTATGTAATTTATATATTATTATATATTTTTTATTATAATGTTTTTACACAATAGCTGATCCTCACTCTCAGCCAGGTTGTGGTCTCTCCCTCTCTCTCTCTCTCCCTCTCTCCCTCTAACTCTCCCTCCCTCTCTCTCTCTCTCTCGCTCTCACTCTCCCTCGCTCTCACTCCCGCCCTCTAACTCTCCCTCCCTCTCTCCCTCTCTCTCCCTCCCTCTCTCTCCCTCCCTCTAACTCTCTCCCTCTCTCCCTCCCTCTAACTCTCTCTCACTCTCTCTCTCCCTCTCTCTCCCTCCCTCCCTCTCTCTCTCTCCCTCCCTCCCTCTCTCACTCTCCCTCTTCCTCTCTCTCTCCCTCCCTCC
>JAQMYJ010000005.1:29668957-29682614 GCA_030014305.1 Clarias laeviceps
CTCCCTCTTCCTCTCTCTCTCCCTCTCTCTCTCTCTCCCTCCCTCTTCCTCTCTCTCCCCCGCTCTCTCTCTCTCCCTCCCTCGCTCTCTCTTTTTGTTTATCTGAAATTAAATTTTTTCAAGAAAACTGTTAAAAAACATATATTTTTAAATTACAATGCATGACATTTTCAAAGTCAATAAACAGTTATGTTAAATAATCATGATCTCAATATTGACCAAAACAGTCATGCTTATGATTTTTGCTTTTAGTCGAGCCGCCCAAAAGAGACCGTGTAGTCCGGTTCTGTTCTAACCTGCTTCAATTTAATGCAGACAAAAACAGAAAGTCGTTTAAACGCTACAGACTCCGCAGCATTCGACTAAAGCCCAAGTGTAAACTTTTAATGTTAACAGCGCTGCCTGCCTCTGCGCTAATCAGACTTCTTTAGCAGTGTTTAGCAAACATTCCGCTCACATGGCAAGATTTGCTAATCCCTCACGGATACCAGAGACAATTAAAAGAACTTAACAGAAAAGCTTAAAGCTAAAGTCCTTACGAGGACGTGTTCATTTCGCACTCCTTCTCTGAAGGCAGAATCGTGTGCATGGCCTCGGCTTTAACATCTGCATTTGGCAGAAGAAGATAATAAGAACACTAAGAGCAACATGGAGCGTGATTACAGTAAACACTGGTCCTGTCACGTGTGCGGCTCACCAGAGAAACGTCTAACCGCGGTGTCGCCGTCACTTCCACTGCAAAACGGTCATCATGTCCTTGAGAACGTGTGTATTTATTACACTTTTTTCTGGACATTACAGCCATTTTCATGATCCAGTGTTACTTGTCGTCATACACACACACACACGCACACAAACACACATCCTCATCATCGTCTCTCTCTCTCGCTCTCTCTCAGGCCCAGAGCTTTTAACGCTTAAACAGAAGCAAAATATTCAGAGTTAACCTTGAGTGTTTGATACGAGAGCAGAACTCGACACACACACTGATACGAGGCAACGCAAAGCTCCGCCAGAGCCGTGTGTAACACAAACACAAACTTTACACATCACAAACACACTGCGCTTCATATGGTAATATATTATGCAAATCTTTTCCTCCTAGGTGTCTGTAATCTCTACATTTTAACGGAATAATAAATTTAATTCATTTTAAAAACGTAAAAAACTAAAATCAGAAATAATTCATATCATCATACAGACTCTTTCATTTATTATTATTTTTTTACTATTTATTTTTTTTTAACAGTTATTTACCATACTTGCTAAAATTAATAAAATGAAGGGAAAAGTTAGTTTAAAAGAGTTCCTTGTTTCCATCAGGAATGTGTTTTGGTTTCACGCCGGATCTTAAGCAAATGTCTGGGCAGCATTTCAAACAGATGATAGCTGTCTCCCACTGGCAAGCCACGGCTCCTGACAGAATGGAGTGTAATGTGTGATAGATCGTACTTTGGGGACTCTGTAATCACATTTCTCTCTGCCATCAGCTGGAGCTCGGCAGGACCTCCTTGGAAAAAAAAAAGGTCTCGTTTCTCTCAATCTGGCGGAGTGTGTGATGCATGTTTATACCTGAGTCTGATCGATGCAAAGTTACACATCAGGAGAGACAAACATGCAAACAAACACAACACTGAATCTGAGGTTTATACATCTAGAAGATGTTACAAGAACTTTATGTGATTTACGTAATTTATCTGTTAATATAAACAATACACATCGAGGTTAATTAGCTGTAATGGGAGAGAATTTATTATTTATTTAAGCCATTTTTCTGTCTAATTAAACTAAATTATTTCACCCTTTTCTATTCCTTGTACTATTTTTTTCCGCCGTTCCTCAAGCTACCTGACCTTTGCCCAGAACAGATGCTATACATTATTAGATTGTTAACTTATTTTGCCACAGGACTCCATCCCTCCCTTCCCAAATATCTCTAATAAGGAAAATGGAGTCTTACGCGGGCGCAAGTGTCTTTATCAAGGTTAAGTAGCTAATTCAGTAAAAGAGCAAGCTGAGAGTGTGTGCGGCGGACGCGGTGTGAGCTCGCGGTACTGCGCGCCGGCCGCCAGCCTAACGGGCAAATGGCCTTTAGGCGTCCTAACGGCACTATTCATCATAACATATGCTCTCTCCAGGACGCCAAGGCCTTAATGAAGGATGGCTTTTTCATCAAACTTATTTTAGAAGATGAACTAAAGTAAAGAGAGAGAGAGAGAAAAAGAGAGGGAACGGAAAAGACAGAGGAGACATCGCAGTGTCGAGGAACTCAGGTTTGGAAGCCCAATGTTGAAACAGCGACTATAATATTAGCATCAGGAATATTTTGTTTTGTTTTTAATGGTATGGTACCTAAGGACACTCAAAAGAAAAAAGCAAAAAAAAAAAAAAAAAAGAGAAGAAGGACAGGGCTGAATAATTGCACATCATGCACAAGATGATTAACCAACAGCTGAAATTATTGCAGCAGTCCATCCCAGAGGTGCCATGAAAGGGACTGGGAGAGGGTGTTAGCATGATAAATACACTGATGTCACTGACCTCATGGTGGCCATTATTTCTGTTGCATCCTGGGAGCGTGCTGTGGCCTTGGCACGACTCTGGTTGGTGCGTGGATGTGTGCATCTCCATCATCCAGCCTGACAAAGATGGCTGACACTGGGGGCCTGTGCCCGTTCGGTCCATCTGTGCCCAGGTGCCCGCTTTAGCATGGCACGGCGGGGTAGAGGGGAGGAGTCTGTGTGACCCCAGAAGGGTTCAGCTCCTCTGATACTTTGCCACATTGTCATTAGAAAGTCACCAAGGACTAGGGCTCAGACGAAGCCGGTGGGAAGTTCCACTGTCCTACATTCACTTTCTGTCGTCTTACTTTGTTGTACTTTGTGCACTAAATTCACCGTAACAAAACTAAACACTATACGCTACATTCTGTTTCCTCACTCTAAAGCGCGGGAACTCGTCTGAACGGAGGCGTTACCTGGAACAGGGGCGTGTGCTGTTCCTCTGAGGGCGTCTCCACAGCATACCGCTTCTTTAGAGACCAGCTTTCCTCCACAGCACCGGGATCTGTAGCCGTCATGAAGCAGCCCGTTGCAGCAGATCTGACCGGCCACGGAGGAGAAAGGCGTCGGACCGCAACACGAATCGCCGAAACCCACGGACGCTCGCAAGCGACCGGGATGCGAACAGCACACCTCACCTACAGAGAGAGCGGGAGAGAAGAGAGTCTGTAAACCCCCAAGACTAATGAGAGTCTGTGACCGGGAAAAAAACTAAACAAAACTGCTAAGTCATTGTGTCATAGAGTTGAGTGCAAAAGTTTGTATCCCCCATGGCTTCTTGCTGGAAAAAAGGAAAAAGGATTTGTAAATCAAGAATCATCTCTCGAAGAAACTAAAAATGAAATCTTACGTGCAATATTGCAAGAACTAGGAAACATAAAAGTAAATGTGTGCATTTAATGCATAGATATTATAGTACATAATAGAAATATGTTTTTTCCTTTTTTTTTCGCAATTAACTGTAACATTTGCAGGGTTGGGGACAATTCAGGAATGGAAGAAGGAAATGGAATTAGAATTCAACAACAATTACAGGAAAATTGAATAGTAATTACAGGAAGTGGAATTTAATTCAGGGTAATTCCGTTTATTGCTGTTTCTGAGCATTTATTTGTGATTGCATTTAGAGACATACATTTGAACTTTATTTATGATGCTTTACAAATACCAAGTAATGTATGAAATATAGTTGATCAAATGCAAGTAAATAAAAATGAGAACTGTACATTATGAATTAATAATTGAATGACAGTGGTGATAAGTTTCTGGATGAACTATACATTCAATATATCATTACCACATAATATGCACTTTTTATTGCATCAGATTATCATCATATGATCAGTGATCATTTGGCATCACTAAGATTGCATCTCTCAGGCCTAAATATCTTACCAGCAAAATAGTAAAAACGTGTTCTACAGGAGCAGATGAAGCAGATGAAGCAGATATTGGCATGCAATTTGAGAAAAAAAGGGGAAACGACTCTGGTTGCCTGTCCAGTACAGGAGAGGATCAGATTCCTCATTGTGACATGGTAGGCTTAGGTGACTTGGTACCTCCTCTGATGCTGGTAACTGTGTAGATGTAGAGGGAACTTGGGTGTCCATGAATGCAAAAAGTTTTGACCTCTTTTTTGGCGGAGAAGAGCAATCTTTTGAAGTTGGATCTGAAGGTGCAGAGAGTGAAATGACCTTCTTTGTTAGTACTGTATGTCTTTAATGGTTTGTCTGTCTTCAGCTACGCACCAGTCAAGTTTAAACATTGGGTCAAGAGTTGCAGCCAACTGAAACCATATCTTCAAATTGAGACAGATGTTTCTCAACAGAGGATTTTATAATTGTGCTCATTTTATTTGGTTTCTTTGATTCTCCAGCATGACGAAGACCCTGAACACATGGAATAACATAACTCGCAGGTATAGCCTGACATTTATCAGTTGCTTCCTCAAATGGTTCCAGAGTTTCACAAAGTTCTTTGATTAGCTTCATTTCATTAACTGTAAACTGAACAGGGGCTTCCAGCTCTAACAAAACATGTGAAGGTAACATAAGAAATGCCCTCATAATTTTCAGCTGGCTATTCCATATTGTTGCATTTGCAGCTGGGAGCTTTACATGACATTCAAGAATTTCTGCTGCTCTTGTTGTTTTGTGGCAAAAACTTGTGAGCCTCTGCACTTTTGCCATCACAATTTTAAAAGGACCTGCTTGTTCTAGGGCATCGCGGACCACAAGCTGGACAGTATGGATAAAGCACGGGCTCCTCTCTGGTGGTAAATAATCCAGTTCATCAGTTATACTGATCTCTTGAAGTTCAGCTCCATACCGATCTTCATCTGTGTCACTCTCATGAGTCTCCACTGGTGGGAAGAGACAAAATGCCTTCACCATGTTTGCAGCATTGTCGGTTACAATGACAGAGATTTTGTTTGAAATGCCGTATGTGGCAACTGTACTGTATTCTCATATTTCTGAAAAATGTTTTCTGCTGTATGCTTTTCCTTGAATCTCTCGCAAGACTGTATGAAGCTTGAAGTTTAAAATGAAATGACCAGTTATATCCAAAAATGATCGCATGTCCCTGCTAGACCAGATATCAACAGTCACACACATGTGTTGAACCTTTTTCATTAGCACCTTTAGCTGTTTTTCTAATGTCATCTGCACGTTGTGGAATAAGCTTTTGACTGCGACTTTGCATTGTAAAACGAGGTTCAGCCAAATGGAGAATCTTGCAAAAGTCCTTGTCTTCAACAGGTGACAAAGGACGCATCCCATTAACAATGTAGTCTACAATGCTATCTGTAAGCTCCAACTGATGACGGCTGGTGTCTGGCAATTTTGTAGTGAGGTCAAGCAGGTCATTCTGTCCAGACTGAATTGAGCCTTTGTTGGTGAGTGTATCTGTGTCACTAAGAATCTCAGGATGATTCCTCTAGAAAAATAAAACAAATAAACTAAACACCATTAGGTCAACTGTGATTAACTCCAATGTTCATGTGTCTCCACAAACTACATACAGCACGAGACATATTGTGACCACAATCAGTTATTTAATTTAACTAAATGATGATAACTGGAAAGACTCAATTTCTGGACTGATTGATGCCTGACAAGTTAAAGAAACTGTAGTACAAGTGCCAGACATATTAAGTGATATTGATTGTATTAAATCCTCTTGTCCCGTCACAAGTTTAGGCATGAAACAACATAAACAAAATTATTTTTGCTCTACATTGGTAAATAACCAAATGTCCACATTTATTATCTAAGGTTAAAATTATATCTGTGTGATTCCTTTGCGGAAATGTTGTTCATATGTAAGTGTTTTTAAAGTACATGTTCCACAAACAGTTCTCATCTGTAGATGACGTTTAAAATTTGATGAAGCTCGGATGGATCCAGGAACAAAATCTGCTTAGATTTTGTATAACACAATGATTGCAGATTGCTTTACGGTTACCTACAGTTGTACGAGTCGGTTCACCAAAATGATCCATTATACTGGTCTTCCCAGACATTCCAGATTTCTCAGCCATTGTCAGTTTAATAGGTTAATCCAAATCTATGTGTTAATTTTGCAGTCCAGGGTTCATACTGTACACAAATCAGATTCTCGAAACAGTCCAAGATCATACTGTACACAAAAAGCTATCCAATTACGATCAACTTACACCCTCAAAATGGGCCCTCACTGGCTTACTTTTACACTCCCAGGTTATGAACCTTCACCTTGCATGGAATTTTGGGAAATGTAGTTTAGGGAAATCTTGTTAGGGACATGCAGTGTGACAAATGCAAACAAGAATCATATTTAATATTTTACCTCTTTTAATGTGACTATAATTTGTGAAATGATCATGCGTAACGTACTAAACATACAGTACATACAATGTACATACAATGTCATATAAAAGACATTGTATGTCTTTTATATGCTTGTTATTTATGTGATTTACAGTATTTAATGTACTATAAACTCTTAAGCAAATCAAGTCAAATTATTTTATTTAGCAACTCAAGTGGAATTTAGTGGAATTTATTTGATTTCCTGACATTCCAATTCAATTCCAATTCCTGTTAGCTGCTTGCAATTCCAATTCCATTACAGGAATGGAAATTGGAATTTACCATTCATTCTCAATTCAATTCATGAATGGCCCCAACCCAGAACATTTGAGTCCATAAGTATTTGGACAGCAACGTGACTTTTCATAAAATCGCCTCTTTACGCCACTAAGGATTTGAAATAGAAAAAAAAAAACAAGATGGAGTTGATGCAAGTGAAGGCGGCCATCATTAGGCTGAAAACAAAAAACAGACCTACGGGACAGATAAAAGAAGCATCAGGCATGGACAAATCAGCAATCTGTTATATTTATAAAACAAAGGAAGCAAGAAATGATCACAGAATTCTTTCCTCGGGAAGAAAAAAATCGCTTAAAACCATCTAGTGTCATGAACACCTGGAGAACACAGCTGTATCATCGTCAAGAGAAACCTTCCTGAATGTACAAACAGAGGGTTCAGCTCGAGATCCAAACCACTGACCACACTTGAGAACAGAAAGGCAAGATTAGTTCTGGAACAAGATTCTTTGGCCCGATTAAACCATTATGAATTTTACCAACATGATGGGAGGAGAGGAACTCATGAGCTCATGATCCAAAGCGTACCACATCATCTGTCAAACATGGTGAAGGCAGCGTTATGGCACGGGCGTGTACAGTACAGCTGCCAATGGAACACAGTCTCTGGTGCTTACTGATGATGTAACTGCTAATTAAAGTAGCATGGAGCTACACTTACTGGTGAGATAGAGCATGCTTTTCAGTTACTGAAGACAAGACTGAAGGCAGAAAGACTCCAGTAAAGGTCTGCCAAACTGTGGATTAAAGTTAAAAGTCTACACTTTAGTCACATCTTGGTTGCTTCATTTTAAGTCCATTGTGGTGATGAACAGAGACAAAATGTAAAAAAATGGTCACTGTCCAAATACTTACGGGCCTGATTCTTTCATGCAGTGTGGAGAGAATTTAAGACGGGTTAAGTGAAATATAAATTATAAACATCGGCCAAAACACGAAAGAGCATTACTGTAGCGTAACGTTACTCTCTCAGTATATCATCCTACTACAGTCTGGGTGCAGCTGGTACTGACTCTGGTACGGTATTTAATGTTTCTACACAAACACCCAACTTAAAAACTGCGCATATCATAATAATCACCATATTAAAATCCAAAACATACCTTAGGATTAAAAAGAATACACACACACACACACACACAAAAAAACACTTTTTAAAAATGTAGTTATTCAGTGACTTTAGATTATTCAATCCAAAATCATTTGTTTGCTACTTTGGTTATAAAATAATATTTTCTATAGTTTTGAGTGTTAAGCTTTTTTTTTTATTTTTTATAAAATGTTGAATAATTTATATATATAAATTATATATATAATTTTTATTATTTTTTTAATATTGAGGATAATATTTTAAAATATTGTTACTCATGTTATTTCTGCACATTGACAAATCATTTCCTTTTTTTATATAAGAGCTGTTCAAGTGAAAGTGGGACTTTTGATTGTACAGAATAACAGAACACAGTTCTGAAAGTAAAAACCCTTTATTTCTCTATATAATGCCCTGATACACTAATGCACTTATCACAGTGTTTCACTAGTGCTTGGATACCATCAACTGCCTGCTTTATGTCTGAAACACTGGCCTCCGAGGAACTCCCTTAATGACCCAAACATGTTCCGCTCTCTGAATGTTCACGATGTTCACGCCAGCAGTGAGCTCCGAGCCACCTCGGCCGGGATCGTCACAAACTGTAGACTTTGCACCGTTCAAATGTTTTACTGCGGCTAAGAGTCTCATCACCACCCTGTGCTTGAAGTCTTCTGTAAATGTTAATCGTGTTCACGCCTTCATTCATCAGAAATTTTATCACGAGTCCCGGTTTGACTTGAACGACCCTTTGGATAAGTGATATTTAACAAAATCTAATCTACATATTTATGGGATTCTAAGCAAAAAAGAACACACAAAGAATCTGCACATCTTTATAAATAATTTAACCCAACTAACTTTCTATAAAGACGTAGCGGTGCGTACCTGGACGGATGTGGACGTAGTAATCTCCACAGCACTGGTATTGTGGTAGAAGCTCATGTAGCTTCCCTCCGCAGCAAACAGTCACAGAGTCATTTACAGCGGGTACGTAGCGCTCATTACAGCACTGGTGGGATTCTTTTAAGCTGTGTACGGTCTGATCACAACACACCTACACAAAGACAAATGCACAATCACACATATGCACAATGCATTTAAAACTCTTTATGCATACATTTCTAAAGTGCTAAAAAAGTTCCTTTCAGTTCAAGGAAATTTTAGAATAAAGGAGGTGGCGACGCCCGGCCCCTGAGGAGGCCCCGCTCAGGCTCATGGAGGTTCAGGGAGCAGTGTGGCCCTGGGGTTGCTCGTCTTCCTCCTCCTCCCACTGACACGCTATATTTAGCCACACTTCATTGTCTATTTTGGCAAGAAATCAGGCCAGGATAGATTTTCCGAGCGCGTTGGGACTTCAGTCTGGTGGAGTCTGAAAAATCTGTGTTGCCCCAAGCCACTGACATCGTCCTTACCTTTTGGCTAGTCTTCAAGCTGAAACCTATTGTTAGGGATCACTCTGATGCAAAAGGAAAAACTTTTGGTTTGACTTAAATTCAGATTAACATAAAAGACAATAAAAATAAAAATAAACAATTGATCAAAAATCAGGCCTTTAATGAGAGTGTGTTACTAATAAGCAGGACAACACGATTCGGACTCTATCTCACAACATGGGTGATGATTAGGGGTCGTATTGGACTATTCCAATATGTAGATGACATTTGTTACCCTCGACGCGTACTGTATACACACACACACACACGCACACACACACACACATTCATAAAAAAGCATGTTCTGGATCAGTCATGTTGTGAAATGGTTATATCAGACCGACACAACAAGGGAATATTGGCAGATGGCTCTGTTACATTCATTCTGTAAGACCCAGTGAATCATCTCTGTTCTACGGCTGCTGCCGAACGCGGCGAGCTCGTCTTTCCTGAGCTGTATTCTTTTGTGTCCAGGCCTCCAGAGCATTACTGTCTACTCTTGAGCTGGGGGAGACGTATGGCTCGCGCTCACTTGCCAAGTTGGCAGCGTTTCAATAACATCAGGACTGCAGCAATTGCAGGAGACAAGTTAATCTATTTCCTGAAAACAACTGCGGGCATGAAAGCTTTGTGTTAAAATGCCAAAATGGCTCATTGCATCCTCGATACAGGAGTATTTTACTTAAATCTTAGCCTCTAACCCTGAGGCCCTTACAAGTAATGATGTAAAAATCTTTAATTGCCTGTGAGCTAATTTAAGCTGTTTAATAACCCTAGTACGTAGTAGATTAACTGTATTATCAGAACGTTTCACGTTAACAACTGATAAACTGCGAGGTTTGGCAAAAATTTATTTGTTCTCTTCGATAATACTAATTAATATCTATTCACTGATATTTTCTTATTGATTATTGTTAAATGTTATCTGCTTAGGAATAAAATTAACTATGATGATTATTATTAAACATATCCTTAGCATATTTTAACAATAATTAAAATATAAGAAAATCTGTGTTAACATGCTGCAGTGGGGCCTTTATTGAGCTCCAGAAAACTAAAATCTATGCAACTGAACCATTTTGACCACAGAACGTCTACCGTGTTTGTTTTTTAAGATTTTGCAACATAAGTGGGTCTTTCAAATACTTATCGTTTACACTCAAGCAGTAAATTCATAGCAGTATATTTGTAGGTGTAGCATCGCCACATCGGATGGCTTGGCACTTTTTTCTCCAAGTGAGCAGAAATATTATCCGTAGACTCAGTTTAAAATTCATATACATTTTTTGTAAGTGCTTGAATTCTCAACCATCAGTAAAGTTTATGTCATGCAGGAGAAACCATACCTACAAATAGAATGGTCTAAGATGGCAAAATGAATTTTTTAAATAAATTTTCAGCAAGTCATAGAATAAAGCTCTGTTGCCAGTTAGCGCTCCTTTACTTTTTTGGAACAGATAAAAAGGTAACAGCAATTAAGAACTCTGCAGGTGTTACAAGTCCTGCGATAATCGTGCACCTGCACACCTGTGCCCATCATATGTGTGCGCTAAAACTATAAAACACCACTACAGATCTGATTATAGTCGAAAGAATAGACAATAGACAGGCATTCAGAGGACACCCAAAACACGACCTAGTTAACTTTAAACAAATTATTAAACATGCACTTTACATGACCCACGCACAAAACACTAACACGCTAGTTGTATCAAACAACAATAAAAACATATTAAATACAATGAGCACGACGTTGCTGTTTAGTTCAAAACAAAAGCTATTGTTCTTTCCTTTCTCTAAATAAAGCGGCCGATAACCTGATCATCCATGTGATCCTTTAATCCTTTAATCGATCAGCACGTCCTTTTATTTCAGACACTGTTGATCCTTGAGGAATCTCACCAATAACATTCTGTAAAGTTGAATAAATCTGCAGATTTCCCTCCTTCAGTCATTCACTGAAGCTAGGAGCTAGAAAAGATGATTGAAATATTGTAATAACTCAGCTGAGATGCTAAATGTACTTCTTTTTAATGCTAAATAACCTGGACGTTGCCTAGTAACATGTCGATCTCGTGAATGAATGATGCGACTAATGATACATCAAAATCCAATTGGCTGCTTTATTAATCAATCTTAATTCGTGCTTTTATTCAGAGATGTGGCAGAAGCTCTAGGATTAAATCCAGAAAGCCTTAACAGTGGAAACAGAGGAAAGATCTGATTGGCTGAATCACTCCACGGTCCTAAAAACACAGAACTTGCCTTGAAAAACTTGTAGTAAAAATATTAGTAAGTAATACAATAATTAAAAAGACAAGTATAAGACCTTCATGAAGACCTTATCAAAATCATACTGTAAGCATGATGAAACGTGATGCAGGTTCACATCATGGTTAGATATTATCAGTTCATTCAGATGCAAAGTATGGATTGTCATATACACTAACCTGCTCTCCCGGCTGGTAGCAGGAATTTCCACAGAACTCCTGGTTTACGGGGCACTGCACGTACGAGCACTGGGTTTGGGGAAGCACGGCCTGCTTGGCCTGGAGCTCTTCACAGGGCTTAAGGGTCTTGCGGCGAATATTATATCCTCCCAGGATGCCGTTGGGCCGGCCAGGTGATGACCACTCCAGTCTGACGGATCTACGGAACAAAGAGCAGAAGTTTTGTTACGGCTTTATGGAGCCATAAACCATATGGTTATGGTGCACCGCGCTATGGATGCAGAATTCCACTCGAAGTGTGTCGTTTCAAAGGTCTAATGTGGAGTTACAGCATGTTCAAGGCAGGACAAGAAACTTCTTAGAAAAGCCTACATCCAAATTTCTCCATAAATTTATTAAGATTTTACCAAATAGCTGTAACGGTGTGTAGAAGGAAAACAATAAAACCTGTAAACATCCTCGTACGGAGCCTCTCCATTTTTACACGCGAGGCTTCCCCGGTTTATTCAACGTCCATAAAGCCTTGGTGTCCGTCCAAGTTTTTTTTTTTCCAATGAAAACCATCTACTATTATAAAAGAAGCTCATTTGGTTGTTGGTGCAAATGTCGATCCACAGACTTCGTTTCAGAGCCTCTTGTTTCCACATTTTCTATAATAATAATAATAATAATAATAATAATAATAATATTGCATTATATTCAAATTTAGTCTCTGAATCATGTTACAATAAAGCTCATCTTGTCAGTGCTCAGAACCAGATGAAAATGCTGCCATTACGCATAAACCAAATTTCACACCACATAAATTGCTCTGCTTCTGGATGACTATATCATTTACATAAGGACACGCCCCCAATATGCCACAGACAGTATGCTAAACAACTTTTTTTTCAGTCATTTGTCCAAAGTAGTGCTTAATTTGCTGAAAATATAAAAGGCCAGTGAAATGTTCATATACTTCAAAAATTAAATAGATGCATTGATGTGCAAGATGCATTTAAAATGTCATTTAAAAATAATTTCTAGAATTTGTTCCATGGCTGTATTTGTGCTTTAATTACAGTTCACAATCCTGCAGTTGTGAAAAAATCTACTGCTGTTCTCTTCCATGGTTGTTCTACAATATGTGAGAAATACAAATCCACATAAGGTGTGTCATTTTTCAGCTCATAATCGGTTGCCAATTTCCAGACATCGCTTCAATTTCTCCTTGAAATTTCCCTCTGGCCAAAAACCCTAGAATAAAGATCAAATAAAATGATTCAATAGAGGTTTAAATTAAAACTGAGCAAACAAATTCAACTGAGGAGTCACACGTCATTCTCAGCAATCGATCTTTAGATGTGCTTTTTATATAATTTTACATTACATTTTTAAATCTTTTGTGCATTTGGTATATTCCGATTTCAGAATCAGTAATTACTCAGACAAGTACACTACTGTATGATGACTCAGTATGTGGGATGGGACATTTTCATTTTAGCTGCAGTTGCACTTTTCTACCACTAGTAGTTCTCTTAAATTCATTCATTCTCTATAGTGCTTATCCTGTACAGAGTCGCAGGGGGGCCAGGAGTCTATCTCAGGAGACTGTGGGCACGTGGTGGGGTACACATCCAGGACAGGGTGCCAATCCAGCACAGGGCACACACACACACACACACACACACATGGGACTGATGGAGGAAACTGGAGAACCTTAAGGAACCCCAACAAGTACAGGGAGAACATGAAAACTCCACACACAGACCCTAAGCAGGAATCGAACCCTCGACCCTGGAGATGCCACACTCTTTCCGTGTTGCCGGTTGTGAAGCATGTGTGTATCAAACACGCCAAATCTTAGCATATATAACCTCGGTCAGGTGACGTCATCTGATGAAACGCACCTGGAGGTTATAAATAGGAGTGAACCGGAAACATTCCTCAGATCTTTTTGTCTTCAGGACGTATTGTGATTCGCGTGTGTG
>JAQMYJ010000005.1:29682714-29699365 GCA_030014305.1 Clarias laeviceps
ACACATGCTTCACAACTGGCAACACAGAAAGATGTTCCCATAGCGTTTTCACGCAGCATCTCGTTCCCGCTTTTTCAAGGAACAGGGTTACAGCAAAGTAACCTGAGACGTTCTCCTTTCACTATCACAGCGTTTTAAACAGCACTATTTAGAATGAATATAAAAGGTCACACATCCTACTACTGTTAGTCGTTGGGGAAGAGTTACAGCCCTGTCTATAGTTCTATAATTACCATCAGTGTGAGGTTTGTATCAGTGTAAGTGGAGAAAATTGCAGCTGGAGAAGAACAGCAACCAGGACACGAAAGCCAATTGAGCAGCGTGCCAAGTGCAGCGGTGGCAGAGAATCCTGCAGCTCATGTTGGCACTCTGTAGGTGAGATTAGGTAACACGACTTACTGCAAAGTCTGAACTGTACAGTGAGTTATAGCGAGCGTCAGCCTTTCCTTTCTTATTTATTTATTTATTTTTGATGCACTTCCGATATCGATTTTCACGCTCCAGTCATGAGACGACAAGAGCTGCTCTGTGACAGGCCGAGAGTTTTCACTCTCAAACACGAAGGTTTATCCTGTTTTTGTTACTGAGAGAATTAAAAAGCTAATATTGCAGAAAACAAATGAGTTCACCTTGCGTTACTCATATAATAAATAATTCTCTATACTGAGACTTTGACTCTTGCCGTTTTTGAGCTCCTATAAAAAGCAGAGATCTTTATTATTAATTTCGCTGCTTCAAGTGATTTTTGCCGTCCTGTCGAGCAAACATTAAAATGCACAGCAAGAATAAACTTTACGTGGGAACTTGAGGACAAATACCACACACACACACACAACCACACTCACTTAACCTTTTGAATAGTATAAATAGCAATGCAATGAACTCATTATTGTACACTGAAATCCCACAGAGAGCAAAAACCATCTAATAACAGGAGCACCGATAATAACAGCTCCTTCTACCCCAAACTCAGAAATACAGATATGGTGTTAAAAGGTAATAAGATGGGATTTTGAATGCTTCATACATTTTCATGCTAAAACAATATTTTTGACTTAATAGCAAACAAACTCTCTTTTGAGTTGCAGAAACTTTAATATCTCCAAGCCATCAAATGTACCAGTAAGTTAAAGGTCCCATAACTTACTATTTCTTTATTAAGCTAACATGGGTCTCAGAGGACCTACAAAATTGTCTGTGTTAATACTCCAGCTGAAATAGCCCTTCAATAATGCATTTTTTGTACCTTAAACTAACTTCATTTAACTCCCACTACAAATGTGCCTATGTAAAGTGTCTATGTAAATGAGCTACTGCTGAGCCACGCCCACTCACAAAACAGCAGCGTGAGCAACAAGCCGGGGGAGGGGATGAGCTTATATGAGGTCACATAAGAGGAAAAAATATAATTGGATTGTTTAAGCCTCGGGCAATACAAAATAAATAAATAAATAAATAAATAAATAAAAAGCAGGAAGTGTTTTTATTTCAGTATTTTTTTGTTTGTACATTTACACAATAAACATCTAAAAATGACTCAGAGTTGAATTTTGCACAATAGGTGCCCTTTAATAGAAACAGACCTTATGACGAATTTATGAATTTCTATAAAAATATGAAAGGTTGACTTTTTTCAACACTAATGAGCGCAGTATTGAGTGTCTCAATGAACACAAATGCGGAAATAAGAAACAAATGGAATAAAAAACAAACACAAAAACAACTACAAAGCTGCAGTTCATCCTTGGTTAAGAAATGGGGGGTTTGGGGTATTAAACAAGAATTACTATTATATCACAAAAGGTGTTAGCGGCGTCTGAGTGTTAATCCATCACGGAGGAAAAAACAGCAGAAATTCATATTCAGCAGCAGGAGCGAGTAAGCCATCAGCTGAGGCACTTGTCATATTTCAATCAAACCTTAAGCCGAGGTGTTGATTCTGTCACTCCGGCCCCAAAACACGGCACCAGGAACAGAAATAATGAATTAGTTATTGATTAAATTCCACTGTAGCAAATCTCACACAGCAAATAAATGAAGTGTTTGGGGCACGTGTGAGCCGCAGCCAGAAGTGTCAGGCCAATAGATCAGGGATTCTACAGGGAGGGGAAGCGATACAGCGAAACAGCAATATGATACGGCACGGTAAGGAATTCTGGGTGGGGATTATGGGTAATGACGGCGCACCAGGCAGCTCGTGCCTTAAACAAGCTGAATGTGCAGATGTTGTAATTCTGTATGTTCAGGAGACGATGTGACGATCCTAATGATTTGAAGAAGAAGAAGAAGAAGACAGAGATCTCTGCAGCTCACCTGGAGCCGAGCACTCGGACGGCGGGCGCGGGAATCTCCGCTGGCGTCTCCTCCACCGTCGTTAACTTCGTACTGTTGCTCTTCACACATGCGAACACTGTGCAGACCTCCACCTAAACACCCGCACAACAAGTATTAAAACACAACCGTATTTCTACTGCCATTAGTCATACAGTATCTAATATTCTGGCTGCATGTGAGAGCAGAACACAAGAATAATACTGACCTGAACATCGTATACGGTGAAAGGCTGGAGGCCTCCCAGCTCCAGGGATCCAGATGTGTTGTCGGTGGAGCTGTACACGTGACCGTCCAGATAAATAGAGTAGTGCGTAATGGCTCCATTAGGAACCAGAGGAGCTGCCCAGAGAACCCGGACCGATGTACTGTTGAGGGTCACGATCTCCGGGGGAACGACTCCTTCAGGCTCTGAGTGAAGGTGTAAGAACATGAAGGAAAAGACCAGAACGACATCATCCAATGGTGATTTTATAAAATAATTAGATCACTATCAGTCAATTACAATAATTGTCATGATACTGTACATACATGATACATGATGAAGAACTATTCTATGTGTTTTTCTGCTCTGAGGGACTGTAAAGCTTAAAAAGCACTAATGGGAACGACTGGCTTTTATCATCAAATAATATTAAAACAGCATTTAAGAAAGAAAAAAATACCAGAAAACATTTAAATAGCATTTATTGGTACTTTTAGTGTGTCCAGTATCAGTATACACAATATTTTATGCACAAAAAGGATTGATGACTGATTTTAGAACAAAGAAACACTGTTGTTGTTTACATGTCTAGACTTTATACTAGATTTTAAGCACATACTTAAAGATTTAAAGATTATAAACCAAACACATCCTAGTGCCATGAGGTTCAGTTTTGGCCTCTCTCACCCCCACCCCCCCTTTTCATCTTACCCCAAACAGCCCCCGTTCCTCAGAAACACTGAATCTTGCTAAATGAGGTCTCTCTGGACTTAAAGCACTTCAGAGCCTCACTGCTGAATCTTCAGCTTTTCCTTTCTTTTTTTTCTCTTGACACTGATGGTCAGCAACTGCCTGCATTATTGTGTTAGTGAGAACAATAAGACCTTTCCAAGGATCCTGTATTTGCACAATAAGAGATGCAGAACGATGCGCTCTGACCGGAGAACACACACGATCTGAGTGTGTAAACGAGAACACAGAGAACGTTCCAGCATGAGCAAGTGACTCGCCTGGTGTTTAGCAAAAAAAATTATATTAGTAGAAGAATAATCACATGCATTATAGATAATTGTTAAATTGTATCATTGCTAATGATTTTTAGAGCTGTAACAATTTGCAAAAAAAAACAAAAAAAAAAAAAACAGAATATTTCTGCTGGGTTTGTCCACAATCAGTCAACTTCTGCATTATATCCAGTTAGCTTAGAGCAGTGTTTCTTAAAATGTGAGCTGCCATGATTAATCAATTATAACAAACTAATAATAAAAAAATAAATAAATAAATGAATTTACAAAAATTATAATTTTGTAATTAGGTTTAAAATCCACATAAAATCTCTGGTCAGGTATGTACATTTAAAAATGAACCAGAACTAATAAAATGTGATTGTGATTAAATCTTCCCAAAGATAAAGGTAGACGTGTATATGCGGCGTAAGATTTTATGGTGGTTAATAACTGATGATTAATGAAGTGTTTGTGGATGTACTGTTATATGAATTTGTTCATAGCTGCAGTACCAGCGGTATTTATCCCAAACATTATTTTGATTATTTATACGAATTCATGTTCTGATGTTCTGAGCGTAGCTACAGTAGCTGAAGGTGCCACGACATTTTTTTTAAAATACAGGCCAGCATTCAAAACTCAAAATTCCTGTACACATGAAGTACGTCTAATGAGAATATTTTGGTGTTTTGGACCCCACGTGGACTCGACCCCTAGTGTGTCCTGCTGTAGTTTATGTGCTGGTGAGACTCGTGAGACGCCACGTACCCAACGGTAGTCTGGAAAAACTCGCCACGGCACGTTAAAGGACCAAAGAAAACAAAGGAAAACTACTGGTTCTCTAAAGTTCTAAAAGAGTATTTTCTTATATGAAAACATATTTCTGTTCGTGTTTCCTTTTAACACAAATATGACTCTGTAATCTGCAGTATCACAGAACAGGATCTCGAAGTATTACACGCTGAGTGTTTGCAAACTCTGTTCCTAATTTACAAAAGCAAAAGCAACAAACAAGACAGAAGCACAAAAAAAGAATGTTGGCTGCATCTCTCTCTCTCTCTCTCTCTCTGTGTTTTGGGGAGGTCCCAGCAGACGGTTTGTGGGTAAATTGAATCAGTCCTGACGGAGCGTGGTGGGAATGGAGTACTGCACCAGGGGGCGGGAGGTTAACTGAGCCAGTCTGGGGGATTCTTTCTTTTCTTACACCGGTGCTTCCCAGTGTCCTACAAAGCACCATATTCTGTAACCCCCGCACCCCCCACCACACACACACACCCTCCCATACACACACACACACACACACACACACACACAGACACACAATTTCTTTTTCAGCTCTACATTACACACGGTTCAGTGCTAACATTTTTCACTTTAAACCCAGTGAATTTTGTGAAAGAGCACTGAAACACACTGGAGAAGGGAGAGAGATCAAATATTCATTTCAGAGCTTTGAATGAATTACAGGTTTGAACAAAAATCTAACACTGTGTAGTCACCTGATCTGTCACCCATAATCAGTTTAAAGATAAAAGGACATTACCGGGACATTTCTGTATCCTGACCCAGTCTCATCTTCAGGACTAAGCAGGTAATAGTGGAGTATCTGCAAAATATCCGGTGTGTTTCAAACTATATTAATTCATGTGTCAGTCCAAAGGCATTTCTTTGAGCCTGTATAGAGTGTACGGTCAGAATAATGAAACATCAGAGTCAAACCCTGACCAATGGCAGCGTCCCGTTCTCTACTACAGTGATACAGAGTACAGAAAGTGCTAGAAAAACACATTGTGGAACTGGGCAGATGCTCACCTCCTGTCTCTGTTTTGAACCATGTAAATACAGTACTGTGAGTCTTGACCCTCCTGCATCTGTACCTGATAAGGTTTCAGAGGAATGTTTTTTATTTGTTAAATATACATTTGTTATTATTTACTATTTATTATTTATTTATTATTTAGGTCTCCGAGTGTCAATGGTAAAGTGTGGTAAAGTGGTACCAGTGGTAAAGTTCTCGCCCTATCATCCGGAGATCGCAAGTTCGAATCCCGGGTGATGATGTAACCTCTCACAGCCGGAGGTACTGCTCGGAGGTCTAGAGAGAGCTGATTGGCCGAGCCTCTCTCAGAGGGGAGGGACGAGAGGTACGTAGTGCTCTCACATTAATCACGGCTCTACAGCCAATCAGGGGCGTCTGTGAGCTCACGCAAGCGGAAGGAGCGGCTAGCGCTGTCCTCTGAGTGTGACTCCGCCCCCAACGGTGCGTGAGCGAGCAGTTAAAAAAAAAAGCGGTCAGCGACGTCACGTGGTTCGGAGGAAAGACGTGATAGTCTTCGGCCCTCCGACTGAGTGGTCGTAGTAGACTTAATGTGGAGCCCCCTAGTGATGGGGAGGAATTGGACACGACTAAATTAGGGAGAAAAATCGGGAAAAAAATCCAATTAAAAAAAAAAAAATTATTTAATTATTTTTTTAATTTGTTAGTTAATTGATATCAATTATGTATATATGTGCTATTTAGGCTAATCGGGCAGCTGCACTCCCTGGGACTCATGGGGTATTTCTGTTTATCCAGTACCAATATTAGAGGAAAAACAGATTATAAGGCGTTTACACAAACAAGCACGCAAACAAGTGTTTTCTTCTATTATTTTGTAGTTAATACACAATGCTCCGGTTTAATCCATTGCTTAGTTTAAATGAATAACTCTTTAATCTTGTTACAAGCCACTTTCTTTTCCAAGTTATTATTCTTTTTTTACCTCATAATCACCAATTAATGTATTTTTATTATTTATCATTATCCATAAAGCCATCAGAGTCCATCACTGGGTTTATAAACCGCGCTCAGCCGACACAAGAGATCTCAGATGGAGAGAAACGCATTAGCTAACAGTAGTTTTCTCTTTCTTCGCCGCTTATTGCCTCCGTGTTCACATCACTTCCACTCCGGCGACATTCACACTCCGCAAGACTTCACACACCATCCTGTCCAACTTCTTAATTAAGGCTCTCTTAACATGTACATTACCCGGTGCCTTAATATGATCTGCAGGTTCAACTGCAGTTGTTAAAGCGAGCTGCCCTTTAGGCTGTAAAATAATGAAATTACCGGTGAAAGCGCTTAGCTAAACGGCCCGTAACTTTTATTTGGGAGGTAATGATTATCTAATGTTTTTAATGTGGATTTTACTATGTGAATAGGATTAGGAGAAGGAAAGTTATGACACACTGCAGGCAAAAGCCAGTTACGTTTCCTAATGCTAATGCTACTCTAAGCCATTCTCCACTGGATTAGGGGAGACATTTCAACCGAACTCAACGAGGGGTAACCTGCGGTATGAGTCTGCACAGGTGTGTGTTAGAGTGTATGCAGATGTGTGAGTCAGAGCGTGAGAGAGAGAGAGAGAGCGTGAGAGAGAGAGAGAGCGGGAGAGATTAATCTGATACCTGTATTATCGGTGAATCAGTACTTTTACTGCGAGGGAAGCAGGACAATTTAATTACTATTGATCACAGCGCAGAGGTCGGTATATCAAAAATTTTTCGGGTAAAACGCAAATGTTCTCTGGACGCCTCTAGAGAACGGAGAGCAAATATTTAATCAATTCAGAGATTGGTCTCAGCTGGCTTTATCTCCATGAACAGGTCTGACTGAAGTGATGTGAGGACGGCAGACTGATGGAAATCACAAGAAAACGTTTTAAGTACTGACAGCACGACTGAAAATAAGTCAATGCAATCAGCAGGCCAACTGCCTTCAAGTTCCAGCATCCGTGGAAACTTTTTATAAAGCAGACCTTTAAAGAACATATGAAGAAAAAAAACCTTTAATAAGAAATGCTACATTAACTAGAAGGTGTGACATAAAGGAACAGATCACTAACTTACTGAGAGCTTTTTGTTTATTTCATTGTAAACATAAATTATATAAAGAAAAATTCTATTAAAAATAACTAGCAAACCTTTGCATGGGGTTAAGAAACACCGCCTTCTTCACTGTGATTGATTTAAAAAATTTGGATTTTTTTTTTGGTCCAGTTTATTATATTAATTAATTATTAAATCTCAGTGTCAGTCTAAACCATGTTTATGTATAATTAAGTTACAAATAATGATGATGACGATCAAAATAATAAATAAAGCTCAATTGCAAAACTGTTAGTCAGGTTGCGTGAGGTTAACAAATCAACAAATCCCGCCTTCTGCATTATAATTGGTTATAAGAATAAATTCTTGTGTACGATTGGTTAGAAACTGAGAGGACAAAGGCGGGCCTTTAAAGTGTTTTTTAAAGCACAGTTTAAACACCTGGAAGTGAGTAAGTCACTCTGGGGTTTTGCGAGATCTCACAAAACACTTGCAACATCTCACAATAACAGGACTTTTGTCTGTTCTCAGGGTTTTTCTGAAGATTTTTTCTCTTTTATGTTCCTTTAGAGATTTTGTGCTAATTGGCATAAAACAAAATCCACAACAAACCCAGTCGCTAGATCTTCAAGGCCGATGTGGAGTCCCGTCATTGCATTTCCTGCAGTTTCATTAGAACCACTATGACATCATCAGTATGTCGTCATTGTGTGTGAGGGATCTCTTGTTGTTCTTGTACCACAGCACCATGACAGCATTTCGTACTCAGCATGTGTTACACAAACACATTCATGTCAACCACTCATTAGTTTTATTGCATTTGCAACAAAGTAAAAACTATTTTGATGTAATTCAGGTCAATAAAAAAAAGATAAACGTGTTCGTTTTTATTGTAGAACGAAACCAGGACTGTTATACCGCTACTCTTTTAACTCACCACCATCTGCAGTAATACACGTGACCTCTGGACTGGTGATGTTGTGAGCTCCATTAGACACAGTCAGCGAGAGTGTGTACTCAGTGTTGGGCTGGAGGTCAGAGAGCAGCACCGAGGTCACCGAGGGGTCAAGCTGCATTGTTTGCCGTTCCTGGATGGAATTGACTGTCAGAAAATAGAGCTCCACTTTTCCCTGTAGGTCCTGCAGAGCTGAGAGGAGAGGCACGGAGGGAGAGAGGAAGAGAGAGACAAAGATGATGATAAGCAACAACCACATAAAAGAGAAGGCCAAGGCTGAGAGACTTAAGAGCAAAGATTTTCTATAAATCTTTCTGTATTTTCTACACAGCGATCAGCCATTACATTAAGCGCCGACCTGAAGGTAAAACCTCTAAAGGTGTGCTGTGGGATCTGGAGCTGAAGTGTTAGCAATTCCTGAACAGAACAGATTTTGCAGTGTGGAAGCAAACTGTGATGCTCTGTGTGTTCTGACATTTTCCTATCAGCGCCAGCCTTTACTTCTGCAGCAGACTGTATTACAGCATCTGGACCAGACAGATGAGCATTCGCTCCTCACGCAGGTCTTCGAGCCTTGTGAGCCCACCACGTGTCTTGGACAACTTTTGGAAGGTACTAACCACTACATCCTGGAATCACCCCGTAAGATCTGGGCTCGAATTCACAAAGCTTCTTAAGCCTAAAAGTTGCTCCTAGTCACGAAATTTTGACATTTTCTTGGAATTTCCACTTAAATTTAGGACTAAATCTTAGTAAAGATAAAAATGATTCACGAAACATCTTGGCTTTTAAAATAAAAACAGCTCCTAAGGTTAACATTGTTAAGAGTAGAGAGTAGGACTTTTAAGAGGCTTAAGTGTTTCTATAGCAGAGGACAAAATGGTGGAAAGAAGAAATATTCTCCAAACACTGAACGTAAAAGTAAACACTGCTCTTCTGTCCAATTTGGTTTTCTTGTTGTGTAACTTAAACAGACTGTCCTGGAATCATGTAAACTGGTAAAATCTGAGCTGTTTTGCTCCCATCAATTTGAAATGGATCACAAGTAATAAAATCAGTTTGATAAATAAATGTAAGAACTTAAATATAATAACTACTGTGTGGAAATTGGTTGCTTCAAAAGTCGACACATTTTCACCATTTAAGCTGTTTTAATTATCTTTAAGATATTTAGCCTATAACAGAAACTTTGCATAAAGTAGCCTGTAGTCATGATTATACAATTTCTTCATATACAAACATTATGATTTTACTGTCTGTTCTATTATCATGTATTCTATTTTCATTTTAAGACCTTTACAGATTTTTTTCGACCAATCACAGTCCTTTAACTGCTGCGTCATCCCTAGCAATGGGGTCAACCACACCCCCTCACTAAGATAAAGGGTTTTATACTTTCCTTCCTCAGAGTTGCTCTGAGAAGTTTCCTAAAAACTCGCTCAGATACTCGCGCTTGCCAACACATCAAATTTGAGAACTGACTGTTGACATCTTAAAGCTTAATCTTTCCCAGCACTTCTCACATGCCAGTGTTTCAATCAATCAACAATCAAACGATCAACGTTATTTACTTCACCTGTCAGTGGTTTTAATGTTATGGCTGATCAGTGTATGGGGTTAATAGCATAAAATGTCAACCATTAAACCTAATTTGAGGGAAAAAAAAAAAGACTTTCAAACAATCAGAGTCAATAGAGCCATGTGTGACTGTTCCTTTTTATGCTGACTAAAACGGTCAGTAATATATTGTACACTGCCTGTCACTATATCAAAAGGGTCAAAATTTTGGGCTGAATCAGGCAAAGAAATGACTGGACTTTATGTTAAGAACTGTCCAAAAGTCAATTAAAATCTGGATGGATACCATCAGTCTTGTGGGAGAAACGTGGTGTAAAAAATAACCATGAACGGAGATCACTGTAACACTTGGTGAAGTTGCATTGTTTAAAGAAATGTCCAGTAGAAATCTGAGCTACAGTAGGTTTAATAGTGAAAGTAAGAGCATTTCCATACACATGAGAACTCACAGGACTGGAACTAAACAGCTGTGTGTCCATAAGAAAACCACTGGTTAATGAGACTCATCAGAAAAAGTCTTCAGTTTGTTAGGGATCATAAAGATTGGACTTTGTAGTGACGGAACTAAGGTCATGTGACCTGATGAGTCCAGATTGATCCTATTCCAGGGCGATGGGCGTGTCAGGGTATTGCTTCATGCACTTCCCTTCTTACCCACTGTACAAGTCTCTCTGGAGACAGTGTTATGATCTGGGGTTGATCAGTTACTCAGGTCGAGACTCAGCAACGTTATGGGGCAATAAAATGAAGTCAGTTGACCACCTGAATGTACTGAATCACCAGGTCATCACATCTATGGTGGTTTTCTTGACAACTTATTTTTTTCCCAGGCAGTGTACAGTACATCTGTTCGTACTTTTAAGCCCCTTAGAATTTAGAAATTTTAAAGGACATCTCACTGGGTGTGGTCCAGTTAAGCAGGATAGCAGTGTGGTTGATGGTCTGAGCAGACACGTTAGGAGCATGGAGTGGTGGACCAGCCAGAGTAACACCTGAGGACACCTCTCCTGAGGCGTAGCCCACATCGTTGTACACCAACAGCTGGTACTCATACCAGGTGTATCTGCAAAAAGACTCAAACGTTAAAACTACAACAGGACTTAAGACACTGCAAAGCTGCAACCTTCACATAATACTACTACAACTATAAAAGAAACCACTATAATAAGTACAACTACTACAACAACGGCAAGAATATGAATAAATGATGAGGGTGTTCGAGTCAAAGAGGGACTTCTGATTGTACAGTGTGTGGTGTTGGTGAATGAGTGTGTGTACAGTTCACACACACACACATGCGTCTCTTCCACAAGTTAGTGACGTCCATTTTCAAGGATCAAGTGTTGCACTCGCCGAATGTTCACGTTAACGACTGCAGTGAGCTTCGAGCTCCACCTCGGCCGGGATGGACTTCTTTAAAACGTTTGCACCATTCAAATGTTTTACTGCGGCTAAGAGTCTCATCACCGTACTGTGACTGAAGTCTTCTGTAATTGTCAGTTGCTTTCAGCAGAAATTTCATTACGAATCACAGTTTACGCTCCTCATATATTGCCATGATTCCAATAAGAACCTGTCCTAATGTTTTAAACCTTAAATATAACAAAAATGAGACTAATAAAAACAAATATGTTATTTTAATGGACGTATCCTTGTGCTGTAATGCAAAAGACAAAGGGATGAATAAACAGCATTAACTTCAGAGAGGAGAAAAAAGAAGAGAAGGGAGGAAGGTAATATGCAGATGTCTGCTACAAAAGCACACACACACACACACACACTCGCGCGCAGAAAGATTAGCACAAAAACAATTTAATTCTTTTGGATATTTGCTTAATGTATCTTTGAGCTGTATTAAAAAGATGGCATCAGAGCGCAAAACCAGTTTTGTACACACTGCCAGCGTTTGCGTTAAAGCTAATTTTGGTAATCTCACCTGCTAAGGCCTTTATCTTCGTGGAACAATTTGTCTCCTGCGTAAACATGGTACCAGCGATTGAAATCTTCAGGGGGACGGGAGGCCAGGGGCTGCTGGGTTTTCCGTCTCAGCAGCTTGTACCTGAGGGCAGGAGAAACGGCCCAATAAATCACAGCCTGCTCAACTCCTGCAATCCTCTTGCCCCCCACCCCCCACCTCCCCCCGTCTCACTCTCTCAACAGTAATGCTAATTTCGCCCGTAATCATGCGAGCTGGGTTTAATGTGCTCTTCATAAGCCTAGTTCAACAAACAAGGCATTGGAGGGAAAAAAAGGTCATGAATATTAATGGTCAGACATGAACACAGAGCTTTATTTACCACCTAATCAGCTCAAAAACAGACTCACTTATAGGCTGAGAAATAACAAAAGGCTGTTAAGCTGTGTTTTGTAGAGTGTAATTCTCGTGTATCATATGTAGCTCACATTAGCAGGACTTCTTTAAGGGATTATTCAGTGTTTAGGGAACGTTTGTGCCGTTTTTAACTGGTTACTGTCACACTTGTCTTTGAAGAGCGGTTCATATTGTTCCAATACTGTCACCTGCGCCAGGTACACCTGATGATTAACCGCGGGCTTACATCATTATTTTAATCACTCAGTTATTTCTACTGAAAGTGTAGCTTTATCCTTTCCAAATATTATACAAATGCTATAATACTTTTTTTCCTGAAAGAAAACCCAACACATCCATCGTTCTCATTTTAATTACCGTACGTCAGGGCCGTTTGGTCGTGACGGTGGCTGCCATGACACAGCCAGGTAAGATTCGCTTATGGCGACAATGGAGAGTGCCGGGAGCCCCTGTGGAATCATGGGTAATGTAGTGACCGGAGTAGGCAGGCTCTCGGTGCAGCCTCCAACGAAGCCGCCGCCCCCTGAACAAGCAAGGATGGTCACGCTGTAGTCGGTGTACGGCTCCAGGCCAGTGACCGTGCAGTTAAGCGAAGAGGTGTCAGTGTGGGATATGCGTGGATCTGGCATCCTGATCTCGTAATGCATGATTTCTCCATTGAGTATCAGTGGGCTTGTCCATGTAACCTATAATAACACAGAAATGTACACACACGTCCTCGTTAGGACAATTACAAGTGTATCACATCAGCAATAAACTTTCAAATATTCCAAAAAAAAGCAGACAATGCCGTGGGTTAATCTTCAATATACAGTACGTAATGGAGGAAACTGTTATGAAGCAGTAATAACGACAACCAAAAATCATACATACTGTATATAATATTGTTAATATGGTGACTTGAAACCTACACAGGTGCCTTTCTGATTGGAGCTGGAGGCAACAGTGAAGGATCGTTATTATAGTGAAATACACACAGAGAGTTGCAACATGAAAACACAGACACGAGGCAAATGCATCACACACTACGAGTGAAGCGATGGAACACACAACATGAGCGCTAGGAGCCTTTCACACATTCCTGTGTTTGATCCCAAATTGGTGCAAGATTGAGATCGTAGAAAATGAGAGTTCAATATGGTGTGTTGGAGTTTTGGTGGCCTTTCTTAAGTTATTCGTAGGTGGACTGTAGCAGATGATGGTTTTTGCCTCTTCATAACAGATCATAGCATGTAAAAACCGTAACACGCACAACTCCTTGTTTTCAGTGTTGATGTGGAGGAAAGTGAAAAGCTCTCACTTGGTCAAGCCTTGCACACTAAACTACCTAATAGTAGCGTCACTACATACTAAATCCTTGGCTAAATCTTTGGATAAAATGATTAAATCCAACGCAACTAAATGTAAGTTGACAGAGAGAGAGAGAGAGAGAGAGAGAGAGAGAGAGTCTTATGACACTACACACACAGTCATGTAACAAATGGAAAAAAGAGAAAATCTTTCGGAATGTATCGGCTCTCATTGAACTAAACTTCATTTTGTTGATTTGGAAAATGTCTTGATATTAATGTCAGAAGATCATAATATAAAATATCAATTTAAGGGAGTTTCTGCAAAATGCATGTGAAAGGTTTTGGCAGCTGATTCTCCTGCATTTGAAGCTTTTAATCACATTTGTGTAGATTTATGTCAGTTGTAGTCCTACTGTTTGTACACCAGCATTAAGTAAAGCGTCACCCTTTATACACTACACACTCAGCTGGAGTGTCTGAGGTCACTGCTGTAGTGAAGACACGCTGACTTTCACCCGGAAACACAATATATTTTTCAGTACATTTAAAACAGTGATGATGCCGTCACTATCTATAATGAAACTCTGATGGAACTGCACGAGGAAGGCAAAGTGGCAGCTTTATCAGTCGCAAGTCAGCGTTTTAGGGCGAAACTTAAATGTGTAGAACACTTAGAAGGATGCTGCGGCACTGGAATGTGAAATTAGTCGATGTGTTTGAGAAACGCTTTACTTCATCTGACTTTCAAATACGGTGTGTATCAAATACCTGCATGCCCTCATCCATATATCACCTCTCTCTCTCTCTCTCTCTCTCTCTCTCTCTCTCACACACACACACACACACAGTTCAGATGCGTCTTAACTGACAAAATGACTACATTATTACATCGATCATTGCAGAAATAGTGATAGTAGAATAGAAAAAAATGACAATTAAAAGTCAAAACAAAATCTCTAGTAAAAGTGAGGGTTAAACTGGGAAAGCAGACCCCCAGTACCCCCCTCCCCCCTTTTTTATAAGGATGTGAAGCAGGGATAATCACACATAAAACAATTTAATACACTGGAATGTAAGAGATACAGGCCGGAAAAGCAATCATATAAAATTCTTAGTAGAGAAATGCTTTCATTTTTAAAAAGTTTTTTTTTCTGGTTTTTTTTTTTTTCAGTTAAAGGGCAAAATTCACTTTTTAGTCATTTTTAGATTAAATACACAAGGAAAACAAAAACATTCCCTGCTTTTAGTTCTTTTTCCATGTTTGTATTGTCCAGAACTTAGATGTGATATATGACATCATATAAGAAAAGCCCCACCCCCCAGCTTATGGCTCAACCCTTATGTTCTCTAGTGGGTGTGGCTGAGTTTTAACTCATTTACATAGACACTAAAACAGGGTGTGTGGAGGAGGAGTCTAAGATATAAAAACTGGAGCATTAACACACATTCGGAGGAGGTCTGAGACATGTGTTGGTAAAACTTGCTAAAATTAAAAAGTAAAATATGGACATTTAAGGCAAGCATCATTTGTAGCTTAAAAAAATATATATCATAAATTGTGTTTTTCTATTTGTAAGCCTTTTCTGTGTCATACATGAAGGCATTTTCATAATATTGTAATAAATAAAACTGCAAAAAAATAAAAGTCAGGATTACATTGTAATGATTTTTGCACCTCTTAGACAGTGTTGGTGTTAAAATCACATGTTGGTCACATGGTGAACAATACTCTTCTCACTGTACATTATTGGTAAAAGAAGTAAAGCTCCAATAAGATCCTAGATTTAAATTGAATTGATCATAAATCCTAATTTTAACCCAAAAAACGTCTTGAAAACAAGCTAATGATTTCTCACATCCCCTGTATTTTACACGATATTATACACAGCTTATAAGGACAGACACTGAGTTCCTACATGATCACACATTCCTTCAGACGTCTAACACGTCTTGTCTGCCTGAAAATACTCTACAATGAGTAATATTTAATAGAAATCCAGGCAGAATCTAGAATAAAAGGCACTAGATCCTTAAAATAATTAAAAATTAAGCATTTAAAAAAAGAGAGGATATTTAAAAGACAATGGAGACAGCAAACAGCTCGACAGGTACAAATACACTTCATATGCTAATGAAACATGTGTTTTGTGAGCTTACATGTGTAAGAACTCTTATCCAGTTATATACGGAAATGGAGTGGTTTCCAAATTAATAAAATAATAATAGCATTAAAATAAACCTGGGGTTAAGGGAAATGAATTATTCACACAAGTTTATGCAAATGCATTTTGTTTGAAGTGGTGCGCATTTCTGTTCCGGATTCTTGACGCTGACAGAGAGCGAGAGAAAGAAAGAGAGAGAGAGAGAGAGAGAGAGAGAGAGAGAGAGAGAGAGAGAGAGAGAGAGAGAGAGCGCAAGGCCTGGTTGGGCTCCAGTCATGTTCCTCTTGTGTGTTCAGTGAGGGCTTTTCATGGCTGATACCAGGCTGTTTAGAGATTTGTACAGCATGTGGTGTCTTCTGAACTGAATAAACTATTATAACTGATGGAAGGCAGTAATGCATGAATGTAAACAAGGGTTCATTTTATATGGCCGAAAGTTTCTAGACACCTTTCCATCATGCTCATAGGTGCATGATAGATTTTGGAGATCATTTTGTCAGCCACACAGGTGTTGATGTACAGTGAGGAGGCGTGGCGTGCAGTCAGAATATCAGTTCATCCAAAGGTGTTCTGTAAGCCATTTGAGTTCTTCCACTCTATTCTTGGCCAATCGTGTCTTCATAGACGTACCGTTTTACAAGGACACCGTCATGCGGGAACAGGTTCGAACTTCTACATTCCAGTAGATGGAAATCTTATAGCTGCAGCTTGCAAAGACATCATATACACTCGTGTGCCTCTAACTTTGTGGCAACGGTTTGCACAGAAACCACATGTATGTGTGATGGTTTCCCACAGGTGCCCACAAACCATGGGGAATACAATGTTTATAACAAAAGACATGGGGGACGTAACTTTTTAAAGTAACTAATTACATTACAAAATTACTGTCTTTAAAAAGTAATCAGTTACATTACAG
>JAQMYJ010000005.1:29708304-29719594 GCA_030014305.1 Clarias laeviceps
TAACAACTAACTCTTGTTGTTCTTGTTGTTACGTAATTACCTAATTCCATATGTGTTATTTTATAGTTTTGAAATCCACAGTATTGTTGTGGAATGTAGAAAATAAATCACTAAACAAAAAAAAAGAAATTTGAAAGTGCAAATTTGCAACTTTTGAACGGTAGTGTATATATACTACTATTCTGCCTATAAATTATTTCTATTGTGTATCAATTATCAAATATGTCAGAAGTTTCTTCTTTTTTTTATTTCATTATTATAAGATAAAAAAAACAAAACATTTTAGGTTCTGTCCATGAAATCTTCATTCATTTTTTATTCTTATATCATTAAGTTGTTTCTGATTGATATATTGCAATTTGGCAAAAAAAAGAGGTGTATTGTAGTACAGGGTTTGGGATACATACACTGAGATAATTTTTAATAGGAAATCAAAGACAATTCATAGGCACGAACATGCAAAACAACTGATCATCAGTTTTAATAAATTACCGACTAAAATTAAAATGCAATTCCATTTACTGTAGAAATGATTGTAAAACTTGGAGAGAGAGAGAGAGAGAGAGAGAGAGAGACATTAGGGGAAAGTGGGCGTAGCACTCTGCATGGTAATGAAGAGGTGATGGTCCATAATACTGGGTATTTTGAGTGTATGCAAATATTCGCTCCTTAATTAGAATGCATGTGGTAATAGACTGAAGTATAATTAATTTATAACTTAGCAAAGAGTGTCTGTTACGAACTCTAATATGATTCTATTACGGTAATCAGTTCACAATGACACCAAGTAGGTCATCTAGCAGGCATACACCTCGGCTTTGGGTGCACGCACACACACACACACACACACACACACACACACACACACACACACACACACACACACACACACACACACACACACCACCTGCTCATCTGCTGCTACATATGCTGAATAAGGCTCATCATACACACTTTGTATGATGAAAAAGTGTTTGGAGTAATGTGTGTATTTTTTTTTATGTGTGGAGTAATGTGTGTGTGTGAGAGTGAGAGAGAGAGAGTGAGAGAGACTCACGATCTTGGGCAGTGCGGAAAGACACCCAGGAGCTGCGAGCTTCACCATACTGGTTTGACACCAGCAGTCTGAACTGGTACTCTGTGTACGGTTCCAAATCCTGCACCGAGTGAGTGAACACTGTTTCTGTCTCATTATCCACCAGTCTGTAAAACACACACACACACACACAGAATGCTTTATACATCAATAAATAGATCAAGCCGCTCTGATCAAATTAAAACAATCTCATCAATTTGAACATCCTTGAGATATGAAATAATAAACAAGCACATTTTCTTTGATTTCCTGCTAAAACAACTCCATACACACAGCTCATTAAATGCCTTATGACTCTTGGTTGCTTTCAGGATAGTTTTTGTGCGGCGCCAATTTCCAGCAAGCTTCGCCATCAAATTTACTATAGAGCTATAATAAAGAAAAAAAAAAAATCACCTGAACAATGAAATACATTTGAACGGAATGGCAGGAAATGAGGCTGATATATAATACATGGAGCTAGTCATTTATTTATTACAACAGAATGAGAATTTTTCCCCCCATCTCTGATTAAATAGCAATTTGTTGTCAAGGAGCATGTAATGCATACATATCAGATGAAGTTAGGCTTTTTAGATTTCGGCTCTGCCTCTCCTCGCTATCATATGGAAACTTACACTTGCTTAAAGAGTACAAATCCCTCTTTTGTGTAGAGTTTACCAATACTTTAATACCCTCAACACAATCTGGATTAAATCTGGATAAGATTTCTGTAATGTAATTGCTTCTATAATCATAATAAACCCTAATTAGTAAGTAAGCCAGATCCCTCTACGAGGACAGCGACCTACATGTGCAGCTAGTGTAAAACTTAAACTGTGTATGAGATGGAGTCACGTATTCCTGTGTGCTGCGGGATGGAGACTCACTGTAGGACGTGTTGGGTGGCCGGATTCTTCATCTGGAGCTGATAGCGCAGAGTCCCAGGTGCATTGGGGCGCGAGGGACTGAGCCATGCCACCTGCAAAGAGGTGGAGGTGGCAGCTGCCAGCCTCGGGGGCAAGAGGCCATCTGGAGCTGGGGGCACCGGGACAGAGGGGGGGGGGGATGGGGGGGAGAGGCAGAGATGAAGGCCAAGGCGAAGGAGGCATATGCTCCAGAGCAGTAGTGTGACTGTGTTAGTGGTGAGGTAACGCAGCGGGATGTAAAGCACCGAATGAAAGTATTTACTTTTACTTCAAAGACAAAAATACATAGATATAACACCATAATTATACCCTGTGACATCAAGGGCTAAATCATTCACTGTATTAAAGTTGGATTTTTATACTATAAAATGCAAAATATTTATGAAAAATTCTCTTATTAGTCATTTTTTAGACTAAATTTTGTGCGTGGTCAGGGTTTAATTGCATTGTGAGCTCATATAAGACGAGCCCCTCTCCAGGCTTGTCTGCTGTCCTCAGGAGGGGCGTGGCTCAGCAGTAGCTCATTTACATACAGGCTAAAATGGCCAATTTGGAGGAATAGTGAAATAAAGCGAGTTTAAAGTATTAAAAAATGCATTATGTAAATGGTGCATCCTAAGACATGCTAAAAAGCACTTGTACTGTGTGCTGTGTGTGTACCTTTCAAGTACATGTGACAAATAACTAAAACTGCATCTTAATTATCTGAGGGTTAATTCAGCTGGAGCATTACACACACACACACTTCTGTGTAGCTCTGAGGCCCGTGTGAACGTGGTAAAATATGGGACCTTTAAAATGAGTACAGTGATGAAGACTAGACTCACTCACAAGCCTCCATTGTCTCCTATCAGTGTTTATGAATAGTTCATCAAAAGAAATGTTACCGATCGTCGAATGTCAGACTAATTTTATTAACTCGTGTTTTCCTTCTTGCTACAGTCTAAACATCGTGACGCTAAATCAACCCTTAATGCTAATGCATAATGCAAGATGCTACAGTTATGCTTTCAAAGTGCACTTTTCAGCATGATTTGTAAGCTGTTAAAACAAATTGCGGAAAGATTTGAAGACATCCATTATGAAGAGAAAAACAAGCCGATCCTGCTGCCTGTCGCCACACTCGGTAGGGACTCCAGGCCGAGTCGTCGGTTTCGAGGAGCAATCCAGGCGGCGTCTGTTTCGATAATACGCCACTCCAGAAATAGGAGTGAGCCTCTCTTCTTAAGTGAAGGCTCATTCTCAATCAACATCCCTCTCATGCAACCACAAGCACTCAATAACTGTTGATTACTTAAGTCATTTTGTGCATGCCCAAACAGAAGCGCCCCCATGGAATACCAATTGCACTCGCACTGACTCAAGCTTCAGAAAACAAAAAGGGTCAACAAGGGCGTCGGTTACAAAGGCAAAATATCCCAGTGCTCCCAGACCCCCGAGCCGAATGAGATCAAATGATATTCCGGGCGACTGCGTGAGCAGAAAATGTACTAATGCGCTGATTGATGAGCAAGCGACCTGCCAATGATGTCAGTAAACACACGGCTCCTTTAAAGGACGTTCAAAAGCTTCCCGAGCTCATCCTTCATGTGGGGTGACAGCAGGAACTGAAATGAAGAGGAGACGTGAAAGCAAAAGCAGTATATACGTGACACAACCCAGGGTTCGGTTTCCATACGCTGCGGTACGAGAGCCGGGGCCAGTTTGAAGAGGGTGAGCCTCATCACTCAATTCGGCACGGCTCGCCATCGCCTCCGCTGCCAACCTCCAATTTTCATAATGCACTGGTGCTTGTGTTAGGCTTGAAAAGCACCGGACGCTGGGATTCGAGCCCTAATTGGAGGGAGCGGATGCGTTTTCCTGGATGGACGTCGGTATTAAAAGCCATTCCGCAGTTTTCTCCCATCTGCCTTCGGTACTAGAGCCCGGTTAGGATTAAGCGTCCAAGCTTCCATAAACGTAATGATGATGATGAGCATATGGACTGGCCTGAACTGCGAGCCCACATCCTGCTCCACTGCTAGCACAACCTCGCTCGCGGTTTCAGAGTGAATCATTTCCTTTTACTATTGCGCATGTATAAGGATATTAACTACATGACAAAGGATGGCTGTATATGAAGATATTCAGTGTGGTATAACTTCATGTGTTCAGACCCACAAAGAGAAACAAAAACATGAGAAAGACAAAAACCAAGAGAGAGAGAGAGAGAGAGAGAGAGAGAGAGAGAGAGAGCATGAGATATAACGTGAGCTTCGACTGAACAAAGACAACCAGTTGACAAAAGAGTTAATTCCTTACAGACTTATTTCATCAAACAGTCGGCATGGAGTTTCCCCTTTGTTTCGGCTCCCTCCTTCCTCAGGTATATCAAAAGTGTCACTAATCATTTTAAACTATGCACTTTTATGTTTCCTCTGGATCTCTTAGCTTTCTCTGCCTTCTGTTCTTTGATATAACAAGGACAGTTCGAGACAAGGCTTCAGTTCAGCTACAAGAAGCCTAAAGATCTGGCTGAGCAGAGTGGAGTGAAACGTGTGGTATTTAAAATTTATACTTCCTCGTGTCTTTGTTTTGAACTTGAACATTTCTCTCTCAGAAACTTCAGAACTTCAACTTCGCGCCTCGTCTGGCGTTCGCAGAGGCCGTGCTGTGAGCCGCGGCCTCGCTTTCACCCGCTGGCACCGAGACTAACGCGGCGTCTCTGGGTCCCGGGGAGCCTGTAAAGTCTTGTGCATTCACTATAGAAACCAATAGAAACAGGCTTTTAAAAATTTTCTTCCCTGAGGAATTTTTTTTTGACTTCTGACTTCTAGGAGAAACTGGTATCTTTCGTGGAACCCTGGAGGATTTAAAGGAAGGCATGGTGACGAAGAGCATCATGGCTGATCGGAGACAGATGAAAGTCTCCCTCTTAGGCTCTTATTCCGGTCTGACCAGGATTAGGAACAATTGCAGAGGTGGTTATGGTGTTTGTATGCCGCTGCTTGAGCTTTGATCAGTCGAAACGTCTGCTGTGGAAGAAGCGGCGGATTATTGTACGCGCCGCCTGGCTGGAGGCCTCCGAGACATCTGGACTGGAGGGAAAAATGAGGCTGATCAAATTGGTATAATGAAGACACCAGTAATGTGTGAGTATAATTCACCGCAAGAAACGTGACTACTGGTTTCCAGGTGATCCCAAAGCTTTGTAAGAGAAAGAGTCATGTCCAATCACTAAAAAAACAATAAAATCCAGCCTTAATCATGTGTCTGTCCTTTAGATCTGCTTCTTTTTTCTCCCCATTCAGTGAGAAAGACCTCTCCTTCTTCTTTATCACCCTATGGCTAATTTACCCAGGTACGGTTTACCCCAGTGCTTGGCGCACACTTCCCAACACCCACCCTGTCTGTAAATCAGCGTAATAAGTTCCCACACCATTAAAAAAAGGAAGCATGAACTGGGCTCTATTTAACCAATGGATTGTTACCTTTTTATTTGCCATGAGAAGGTCATAAAAAAGAACATTCCAGCGCTTTAAAGGTCATAATTAAAATCAACAACAATTTAACAGTGGGAAAGTGCGACTCTTAGGCAGAGTAATAAACTTCCAATGGGTGGTTTTGTCTTGCATGTCCTGGTATGTGTGTGTGTGTGTGTGTTGTAGCGGACAGCGCTGGTCTTTTAGATCAGCAGCAGCAGGCATTGTTCTCTGTCAGGCAGCATATGTGGAACGTCTCCTGCTGGCGTGGTGGTGAGAGCCGACTCCAGCATGATCAAACGCCTCACGCTGCCGCGTGCCGAGAGGTGCGACTGAGCTCCAAGGCTGAAGAAATCCACCACATGGCTTGTTCCGTATGGAAACCTTCACCGATTTAGTAACAGACTGTACGTGTTTAGACTGTAATTGCAATGTACGAGTAATTCACGTATGGAATTATACACTTCAAAAGGTTTAACGTTAGATGGACTTGATCCAAACCAAGATCTCCTCTCAGTCGCTGGAGAAAAGTCTAATCTTACAGAGCACTAACCTGCAGGAGGGAGGGAGATCCTGATGGAGGCGCTCTCCACACAGCCCTGACTGTTACAGGCTCTCACGCTCACGCTGTAGTTGGAGAAGGGAAGCAGGTCTCCCACAGACACCCAGCGTCCTGCCGTCCCCGCAGTGAGCAGCGATCGCGTCTCAGTGACCAGCTCCTCAGGTTCACTCGAGTTCTCCCCTGTAACACACACCAACAGCAGCCCATTAATACTCTTATAAATATTAGGTCAGAAAAAGGGACAAACCCTGTATCCTGTCCAGCAAATAATCTTGGTTATGTATATGATAGATTTAACACAGGCTACACACATCACATCAAGGCTACACAATTACAATCCTAATATACTGTACAAATATTGCACATCAAGCAGAAATGGTCATTTACTTGACAGTTGAGGCAGAAATAGCAGCAAGATGCAGTTCAGAGGGGAAGAATTGTGAAATATAATAAGAAAATCAACAATGACAGAAAAAGAAACATTTTGCAGAAACAGTAATAAATGGTTTATTATAGTATTATAATAAATAGTTTATTATAATATCATAATAAACTATAATACTATAATAAATAGTTTATTATAGACAGACAAGTCCAGTTGTAAAACAGGGCTGCATGGATGTGTGGCTTTTCCTGGACAAAAACGATGAAAACGGTTTCCTTCTATGCCATAATCATATCCATTCCCCTGTTCTGGGTGTGTGAGTGTGTGTGAGTGTGTGTGAGTGCAGGGGGTGTGGCCTAGTCCGGTTTTCTTAGCAACGGCTCTCACTGCATGGCTGACTCTCTCTCTCTCTCTATGAGATATCTCAGGAATCGTTAGTACTAGAACATAGATTGTTTTTGCTTGATGGAGAGTGTAAGGAGGACTTATTTGTGCAGAACGTTAAGTTTTATGTGTGTATTTTAAAAACTGGGGTCAGGAAGGCAGTTTTTTCCAAAGTGCTTTGGTAGCCTTTTTTGTGTAAAAAAAAAAAAAACCCTGCAGTGTTTTGTGTAAAGTCAATTGATTCCTGTGAGGATTTTGGTTTTGTGTCCGGTTCCAAACATACCTTCACATCTCCCAGACGGTTTGACCAAGCGTCTCCAGTCAGGAGATCTGGCAGAAGGTTGTGATATATACGTTTTGTGAGGGTTTGTGCAGGATTGAGCAAGATCAATTTCCTAGGAATCATTTTTGGCTAATTATTTTCGAAAGACATGATCTTTTTGATCCTTTGTATCTTGTTTTCTGTCAGAACAAAAAAGGGTTTGATGCAAAAAAACAAGTTCAATATTTCCTGCAGTGCTCAAGAAACCTGGCTAAACCTTTTCACATAACTTATGTAGGGTGCTTGCAAAATTAAGGGAGATCTAGTCCAAATCGGAAAAACAGGAATGATTCATTAATAACTAAAAGTAAGAGCGAGCCATTCCTGCCCTGAGGACACCCATACTAAATATTATTATTATTATTATTATTATTATTATTAATAATAATAATAATATAGTTGCAAGGAATGATGATGGGCCCAAGCACCCTGCGCCATCGCCTCCCTGGGGCACCGCACAACCTGTGTGTTATTTGAGTGTGTTAAGACCTCGAAAAAGCTATCGCCACCCAGTTGCACCCAGTTACACACATCACACACTATACAGGGCTAATGTCAGTTTGGGCTCTAAATATTTGTTAAGTGCGTTAGTGTGTGTGTGTGTGTGTGTGGGTGGGTGGGTGAGGGTGAGGGCTAGTGTGTGTGAGAGTGAGGGGGAGAGGTGTGTGTGTGTGTGTGTGTGTGTGTGTGTGTGTGTGTGTGCATGTGTGTGATGTATGAGTGGGTGAGTGTGTGTGTATGTGTGTGTGTGATCACATCGGCCTGGTTTGGTGACAATCATATAAATTCCCTAGGAGGAGTTTATCAAAATCCATCGGGTCCGTTTTGGGAAACGACCCAAATTAACCGGCCTCCTGTTGAGTTGAGCCCAGGACATGCAGTGCAAAAGCTGTTGGGCTCAATGAGCTCTAAATGTGTACTGAGTTTCGTGTGCCTATGTGAAAGTGTGTATGAGCTATCCAGCTAAATCTTGTGTGGGGGCCCCTGGGGGCCCCGGGCGACACCACTCTCAGGCATCCTAATGGCAGCGGATTCCAACCTGTCTGCCAATTTTCAGATTTCAACCTGCCTGCCAGTTTTTGAGCATGTTAAGACCCCAAAAAGTCCAAAAGGGTGGAAAAAAAAATCCTTAGGAAAACAAGAGGGTCCTGTGCACCCTATAGTGCTCGCGCCCTAATAACATAAACTGTGTGTACATGTCTTCTGTGTAGAACATCAGTGGAGATGTTAACTGAAATCTACATGAAAGATGCCATTTGATTTTTTTAATGTAAAGACCCGTTAATCTAACGACAATAGCATGGATGAAGGAAGGTCTCAATGTTTTCCTGCTCTGAGGTCAAAACAAAAAGGAAACGTATTACGAGATGCTTAAGCGATTACAATACTCTTTTTTTTTTATCTTAAAACTGCTGACACTAGGTTCATCATATTAATCTGAGGTCTACTTTAAAACATTGTCCATCCGTCCATCTGTCCATCCGTCCTCTATACTGCTGATCATGTGTATTCTGCTGACTAACAGGAACCTCATGACACATGGCAAGGAAAAAACCTGAACAGGATGCCAACCCATCGCAAGGTACAAGTGTGTACACACACACACACACACACACACACACACACACACGGGTACAGATTTTCAGACCCCCAACCCTGGAAACATGACGCGACAGTGCTAACCGCTGAGCCACCGTCCCGCCGTGACATCGACCCGTAATGTTTTTTTTGTTTATTGTATTTAAATGCCAGATCAAAAATCCATATTTCACAAATTCATAAAACCACAGTTCAATCCAGAAATTAAATTTGAATGCTAATAATACAGAAACTGAGTTATAAAAGTGGATTAATAAATTGATAGATAAACTTCTAAGAAGTGTTTTTATATGCTTTTAATAATTTCTATATTTATAAAACCTCATATTTAAGTATAAAACAGGTCCCTATGTCAGGCCACACGTTGATGCTCTGGAGTATGTAGTTTTGTTCGATCTGTATGAAGCTGTTATTGTTTTTAATCTTGTAATTGATCTACACTTGGAGAATACAGTACCTTTCCAATACATAAATTGCCCTGGCTTCATTTAATGACAGGGGTTTTCCCTTTCTACCACTTTTTTATTTTTTCTAGTCTGACTTTGAAAATATATATGCAGCCAACATGCGCTTTATTCCCAGTAAAAGATAAATGGAAGCGTTTGGCAACTAAAGAATATATCACAGTTAAAAAAGTCTTTTCCCCCCTCTAGCTCTACATAAATCACAGCGTTAGTCAATATTTAATAATGCTAGCCTTGGTCCACAGTCCCTCGCTCACCCTTGTCATGTGTAATAGCTCCCAGTCCGATATCTCCGACATAAAAAGCTGGCTTTACGGCAATACTAACATGTAGAGGGGGTCATTACTGATCGACATTTCCCTTAATCTGTGACAGCCGGTCACCGGACAATAAATTCTCCTGCAATCCACTGGGAGAGATCTGTAAACTTCTGCCTTCTGCCTCCTCCTGATCCACACTCATGTACATATACATGCATCTCTCATTCATTCTGAGTAAAAGGCTGTCCAGCTTTCTGTCTTCACCACGTCTCAGTAAAACATCATGATCTGACGTGACTGCTTTTTCACTACTTACTAGGGCTGTTCAAGTCAAACCGGGACTTGGGGTGAAATTTCTGGTGAATGAAGATTGACATTTACAGAAGACTTCGAGCAGAGTACGGTGATGAGACTCTTAGCTGCCATAAAACATTTAAAGAAAGACATACGTCCGTGAATGACGAACCCAGTCGAGGTGGATCAGCGCTCACTGCAGTCGTTCCCGTAAACATTCAGCCAGAAGAACGACTGATCACCGAAAATTGTCGTCACTTGACTTTAAGAAAAGGCGCATCTGTGTGTGTGAATTGTACACACACTCATTCACAGACACCACTTGCGTTACAGGAACTCGACTGGGATTTATTGCCACGTCCACTGTACAGTCCTGACCATTTACACATGTTTAGTCCATTTCTATTTACATTTCTATTTAAATTCTATATTAATATCAGGTTCCATATTTTCTATATTTTGTACAGCTAAGTTTGTATATATATATATATATATATATATATATATATATATATATACAGTGAATTTTGTTATGTCACAGCCTTATTCTAAAATGGATTAAATTCATGAACTGTCAACTGTGGGATCTTATATAGACAGGTGTGTTTTTCCAAATCATGTCCAATCCACTGAATTTACTACAAGTGGACTCCAATTAAGCTGCAGAAACATCTCAAGGATGATCAGGGGAAACAGGATGCGCCTGAACTCAATTTTGAGCTTCATGGCAAAGGCTGTGATACTTATGTACATGTGCTTTCTAAAATTTTTTATTTTTAATAAATCTGCAAATATCTTAAAAATCTTTAATATCTCACGTAAACTTTTTTCATGTTGTCATTATGGGGTGTTGTGTGTAGATTTATTTAAATCTTAGGCTGTGACATAACAAAATGTGGAAAAAGTGATGCGCTGTGAATACTTTCCGGATGCTCTGTGTATATATATATATATATATATATATATATATATATATATATATATATAAACACACACAGACACACAGTGGAACCTTGGATTACGTGCATAATTCGTTCTGGAAGCGGCTCGTATTCCAAAACACTCGTAAACCAAATTAAATTTTACCATAAGAAATAATGGAAACTCAAATTATTCATTCTACAGCCCCAAAAAAGAAATACATAAAAATAATTAAAACAAAATATAAAGTAAAACTAAAACAAATTAACCTGCACCTACCTTTAAAAAAAGTTAAAATAAATCCCGACAGATAAGTGTTTCCGTATATGCGCGCAGGCGCTGTGTGTGTGTAATAACACACACACACACTCTCGCCTTTACAGCCCCTCCTCCTCTTGAGTTCCCCCACACAAAGTGAAACGACAGGCTGATACAGAGAGGAAGAGAAAAAATGGATCTTTACCCTCTAATGAGACTTGCCTTTGCTTTATACACGCGCACAGACGTGTGTTTTAATAAACAATAGTACACATACAGGCACAAAATAAAATATTTTTACACACACACGTGGTCACAGTGTTATAGTAAACAGTACACGTGTGCACGGATGTTGATTATACCAGTAAGAGATGAG